>JAJONR010031827.1:0-111962 GCA_029582245.1 Solanum etuberosum
AAAAAAAAAAAAAAAAAAAAAAAAAAAAAAAAAAAAAGACTAAAGCATTAAAAACTTGGGTTGCCTCTAAAAAAGTGCCTTAGTTAAAGTCATGGCACGACGAGGATAAAAAATCAAGCTTCATTTTTGGGGTTTGCCATTGTGTCACTAGGCAATCCCCCTTGTTGTCTTGGATTCAAATGAGAAGAAATTTGACCCATTTGGGTCTCCAGCTGCTTAATAGAGACTGAGTGAGATGTCACCGTTTGATTGAGAGTTGAGACATCCTCTTTCATCTTTTTCAACACTTTGTCTGACCCTTCAACTCTGTTGAGAATGTGTGAGAGCATATCTTCTGTACGGCCACCTTCAGATTCCTTGGGCTTTTGACGCTCATGGGGAGGAACGTACATGTCCTTCTCCCCTTCTCTCTCCTTCCAGGGGGCGTTGCGATTACGCCAATCTCTATCACGATCTCTCCAGCCCTCATCTCTGTTCGAACCTTGATTTCCACCCGATCTTGGGTATTTTGCACGATAGCCTCCTCCTTGATTGGCTAGGAAGTTCACTTCCTCATTGTACAACGCTTCAAATTATTCTTCATCGGGGTTAACTCCACCAACACCCACAACATTAACACACTTTGTACCAACACCCATGATATTTTTAGCCAAGAGATCCAGTTGGGTCATCATTTTGGCCATGTTTTGGTCTCTTTCTTGTTCTTTTTTGATCTGTTCTTTTGTCATTTTAACGTGAGAGGAGAAACTTGATCTTCATGGCTGTGCCATGCCCTATTGATCTTGTTCATGCAATCAAGGAGTTGAGACGCTACTTCATATGGCTATTGCATTATACCACCAGGAGATAGTTGATCATCCACTCCTTTGTTCACCGAATCAAGACTTCGATAGAAGTGTTGCAGCAACACATTATTTGGAAGTCCATGAGTTGGGCACTGAAGCACCAGCTTCTTAAATCTTTGCCATGTCTCATGGATTGGCTCACCTTCCAAGCGTTTGAAACCTTGGATGCCATCTCTTAGAGTCATCATCTTCGATGGGGGAAAGAACCTCACTTGGAATGCTGTGATAAGCTCATCCCAAGAGGTGATGGAATCCCTCGGTAACTCAGCCAACCATTTCGTAGCTTCACCCGTCAAGGAGAATGGAAACAACCTGAGGCGGACTGATTCTTATGATATGTTCTTAAATGAGAATGCACCACATACATCCACAAAGTTCCTAATATGCTCATGGGGATCCTCATGAGCCAGCCCTCCAAATAATCCTTTAAGTTGTAGGAGCTGAGGCATTATGCTAGTAATGTGGAAAACAATGTTTCCTTCAGCTGGAGGTAGACAAATTACACCAGCACCACCTAATTGAATTGGATTATTAACATCGTTAAGATTTCCAATGTCGTCTTGGTGCCCGACTTGGCTACCATTACTTCCGTTTACCCTCATCTTTCCGCTGTTCAGCACAAACAACAAAAACAAAAAACAAATTAAGTCGATTCCACTATAACACGAAAAGAACACAATTTAACTTCAATAATAGAATATCAAACAACACCAATCTCCGGCAGCGGCGCCATTTTGATTAACATTTCAAGCACACCTCATCCAATTCTAGGTGCAAACGATCGTTAAGCAGTATAAAACCCAACGAAGCGTTGGGGTCGAACCCACAGGGATCGGTACGTGTCTAAAATTCAATTAAGAAGTACAAATGTATTCTAAACAGTTATAGGAATAATAATTATCGAAAACATACAATTAAATCTAAAAGGTGACAACTAATGTCAGATGGGGTTTTGATTTTTGCAATGAACAGCTGAAATAACAATGAAAACAGGAGAAAATAACAATATGGAGAGGAGTTCTTGGGATGTGATCGGTTATAGGCTATTTATGCTATATGGGTAATTGAAATCTAATGATGATTTGCTGAAACACTGTGGGTAGGCTGGACTTTAAATGCAATAGTTTTCTTTCGAACAACTATTACGGTTCAGGTGATTTCTTTCGAACATCAACAAACTTAATAAGATAACCAACCCACAACCTTAATACATCCACTCTCTCGAGCTAGATGGGTAGGATTGTATTTGAGATTCACTCTCTCGAGCTGAACCCATATTAAACCAATACCCACAAATCATTAACCAAAAGCTTTGGTCCCAAAACCTCTTTCTCAAGCAAGCTAAGAACTCAAAATTAGAATTGGATTTAAAACTACAATTCATAAATTGAAACTCAGCTAATGATTAAACCCACATTAAAATAATAATTTCATCGTCAAACAATAATACCAGTACGATAATTAAATAAATAAACACATGATCACACCCCAAGAATTGGGGTTTTAGCTACACATCATAAAAACAGAAAAATGATTACCAAATACATTTTCATGATCTGGGTAAGAGTCTCCAAGCCTTTACAATGATTTCTAAGAATGAAATTCAAAGACCCACTTTCCAAATCCTTCAAAATTATACAATTCTAACTCAAAAAATAAGAGAAAACTCTAAGTCTAGTATGGGAACTGTAATATTTGGGAGAGAACTTGGAGAGCTCCTCAAAATTACATTTAAAATTCCATTTATAATTTCCCAAAAATTAGCCATAAAAGACCATTCGGCGAGGTAAGTCGGGGTCTCCGAGTGGTTCGTCGACACACCATTTGCTCTTTTCTATCGCCGTTATGCATTGGTTCTCAGCATCCTCAAGTCTTGTAACTTTGGGCGATTCATCCTATCATCGCGGAACTGATCGGCGATTCGTCGACTACCCTTTTCTGTCGCTGACTTGGTTTCTTCCCTCAGGGCTGGCACATTGGAACTTTAGGAGTACTAAAGAGTCACTCGGCAATTCGCCGAGTGGTCTTGGCAATCATCAGGATTGCTTTTCTCCACTTCTTCAGCTTGCTTTGTTCCTTTTTACCTGTTAGTGTCCTTACTTTGTTCCTTAGTCCACATACCTGAAAATGAAGGCTTTAACGTCAGTTTATAGCATAAATTAGGCATTTGAGGACACTAAAACTACCAAAACAAAGCTCTAAATGAGTCCAAATCTCAGACTCATCAGGTATCACGTTAATACTTCAAGTCTCGTCGTCAAAAGATAAATGATTTTGACAAGACTCGAAGCAGGGGGCATTTGTAATCATTTAAAATTTATTAAATATAAATTTATAAAATGATTCAGATTATATTAAAATTTATAAATATATTAGTCCAAATAAATATTATGAATTAATATAATTGGGTTAATTTTTTGAGTTCAGTAAATATGAATTTAATTAAAGTCCAAATTAAGAAGTCTGAGCTTCGATAGATGAGCCCAGTTTGTTGAGCCCAATTTAATCTCATCCTAGAGGTCCAGTTTGATGCCACGTGACAAATGACGTGGCATGCCAAGTCAAACAAGAAGCCAATAGGATTATGACATGTGTCAAAAATGACAAGCCCACTCCATAAAGCCCATATAACATGTCACTCAAATCTGATCCTGTTACAATCACAACTCTTCTGTTCTAAAACTATAAATACGGGTCCTCATAATTCAGAAAAGGAACATAAAATTCTAAACAAGAAGCTAGAGAAAGTCTGTGGTATAAACGACATAAAATTCTCTATAAGCTACAAGTTTAAGAATTCAAGCATTCAAGTTCAAGAACGATCAAGATCAAGACCACTAGATTCAAGAACAAGCTCGAAGTCATTGAATCAAGATAAAGTTCAAGTTCATCGAAGATTCAAGCACAAACTTTAAAGCCCTCGAATCCAAGATGAAGTTAAAAGTCAAATTCAAGATTAAGCTCAAGATCCCTTGAATTTATATTTAAAAATACAAATTCAGAGGAATCATAGAGATTGTAACACTCACACTTTGAAATAATAAATACGATTGTTGTAATATTTTTTCCATTCTTGATAAGTGGTTGCTCGACACAAATTTTATTGTCTACAACATAATTTAATGCGAATATATGAACAACATCACCTATGGTAAAAAATATTTCATTTATTTAAGTTTCTACCTTATCTCTGCAAAATTGTAATCTTCTCCTTTTTTCCGCCGCATACATATCATATAGTTGTTGTCTAACGAAAGTATCTAGAATCTTAAAGAAGTTGTATCGTGATATAAAATAATAAACTTTTTAATAAAAAAGTTAATAGATGAATAAAATTTAAAATATTATTTATAGAATCTTTAATTTGATTTAACAGGAAATTCATACTTAAAAATTTTAATACTAAATATAAATATAAAAAATAAAAAATATATGGAACAATTCATAGCCAATGAAGAAGGAAGACGAAAATATATGTTCATGCTATATTCACTCTAGTGTTCTATTTGCTTGAAATCTCTTGCCACCAACACCTTACTTTCTCCAATCATTTTTACTTACATATCTAGAAGTTTTCTGTGTAAAGTAAAGTTCATAGCTAATTGGACATTTCTGTGTTCTCTTGTTTTCTTCTTTAACAGAAAGTCAATACCTAAATTTCAATGTTAAGAACTTCGATGAAACATATCAATGGATTGGGGATGAATCATTTACTAAAATTTGAGTATTTACCCTTTAAAAAATTTACAACCCTTTGAAAAAATCATAATCCTTCGAAAAAGTCACAATCGGAAATGTCACAACCCGTCAAAAGAGTCACAGCCCGTCAAAAGAGTCACAACCCTTCGGAAAAGTCACAACTCTTTAATATAAAAAGGTATCTACTTTTAATATAATATAATTAATTAAATAAATAAAATAAAGTGTGTATTTTTAATTAGGGGTACTATAGTAATTCAATATTTAAGTTTGGGAGTTCCTGCTTTTAAGGTAGTATAGATAGATAGATAGATAGATAAATACTTTGGCCTATTATGTCATTGTTTGAGGGTAAGACAATGAATTAAAGTCCAATAGCGCCAAGAGGGTAAGACAATGGATTCAAGTCTATCGCACAAAAAGGGTAAGACATCAAGTTCAAGTGTTGGTGCACCGTAACAAAAGATGTTGGATTCAAGGCATATCGATTCATGACCTAATACACCTTTATATGGGTAAGGCATTTGATTTAAGTACCAACGCACTATATTTATGATATATTGACAATAAAAACAAACAATGTGCTTTTTATGAAAATTAGTCATGGAACCTATTCCATTGAAATCGCTCCATTCTCGAAAGTGAATGTGGTGGCAGCCATAATATGTTTGAAAGAAGACAAGTGATTGAATAATGAACATGAATGTGGAATGAGATAATTAGTTATCATAATTTGATGTACTTAAATTATTATGTTTCATTCATGAAGAATGAGAACTTTTGATAAATGCTAAAACTACAGATCTATTCTCTGAAGTGAATTAGGTGTATGCCCACTATGCTAGGCATGAAAAAGGTCGCGACCTTAGCCGTAGATGTGGTATCACCAAAAATGTCTCTAGATAGACATGTGTTATAAAAAATGTCTCTACTTTATCTTTTGGCTTGTATTGAACAAGAATTAGTGTAATTGAGGTCACATTCTATACTAAATTAGAAGTTTACTGATATCAATACTTTGATCATCTGGGATATTTTGGATCTATAATAATGAGAAGAATTATAGAAAATTCAAATAGACATCTATTAAAGAAAATAAAGATTATTTTAAATGGTAAATTATCTTGTACTGCTTGTTAGCAAGGCAAATTAATTGTGAGACCATCACAAACTAAAGTTGAGATTGAGTTCCCTACATTCAAGGAATGAATACATGAGGATTTTTGTGGACATATTCACCCACCTAGTGGGTTGTTTAGATACTTAATGGTCCTAATAGATGTTTCTTTTAGATGGTCTCATGTGTGCCTATTGTTATTTCACAACTTGATATTTGTAAAAATATTGGCACAAATAATACGATATACAATTATCGGTACAATTTTTTGATAATCAGATTAATACATTCAGTGATGGGATCATGACTCACCTCTAGAATGGGTAGCGTAATTAAGAAGAATTAAATTTGAAAATTACTCTCGGAGTAATAAATCTAAAAAAAATCATATAATAGTAAATATGAAATTTATTAAATAAAAAAATACATATCATGGTAAACTTGGAGTTTACTAGTACAAATAATTCTATCAGTTGGCATGAAAGAATTTGACCACCCGAAAGATGTGAATATTAAATATTAAACATTTGTCGAAGAACTAGAAAATTCTTCAAGAATTTTGTTTGTGGCTTGTTCTCATGATAAGTTGATTGGATCAACTAATGTTAGGACTAAATTCCTAAATTATGATAGTATAAAAGATGAATATGGGCCGGTTCACCTGTCATGTGATATGTGAAATAGTTGCATCTATAAGATAATCACATGTATTTTGTTGTCAACCTGCAGTTTGACATTTGAAATTTTTTTGTGCAATATAATTGAGTTAAGAGCATAACTTTCAGAATATGTAATCAAGACAATTCGTGATGATAACATTAATGAATATTCAAGCTGATGTGACTTTAAATGCCTCAGATAAATAGTCCATTAGTTCTTATGAGAACTAAATTTCATGATCTGAAATCTAATATATTGCGTTCAAAAGTAATTATATGCATTAGACCAGTAAATTATGATCAAGTTTTCTCTCAATTGATTTATGGCCGGGGTCAAAATATTTTTCATTTGATTATTTTGATGTGCACTATAATTAATCAATATATCACGATGCACAAAGATGAAATTTTAAAATAGATTGGGATGTATGTTAGTTTATCCAACATAAGGGGGCGATAAGAAGTAACCAAGAGTTGCAAATGCTCCTATTGAATGTCCCTAAAAGGCAGCGTCTACAACATGCATGAAGCATGAAAGACCAATGGGTTCTAAATGAACGAATGCTTGAAAGAGGGGGGAGGAGCAAAGAATCAAAATGATCATAATACGGAGGCAATATGCTCTTAAAGCGCCTACGACATCACACTTCGTGAAACCTCATGAGAGGGGTAGCTACCTGAAAATAATGAAGTGATACAGTCTCAATAAGTTATGTCGTATTGCGAACCAATGCAAATTGATATGTCATCGATGATATCATTGATACAACATAATACATATTGTAAAATATTATGAGAATATGAATTCTACGTCAATTAAAGCATGCTAGAGTAGAAATAATTATCAAGTGAAAAGTGGAATGATGCATCTTGGTAAGTGTAAACTTATTTGACTTGTAGCTAGACACTAGAAGATGTCAAACATTTAATATTGAATGTCATCACTTGACAAAATTGATATGAAAATATCTGATGTATTAATAATCTAAAGCATATACAAGTTTTTACAAAACTTGTTTATAATCCTCATATGGATTAAAGTAACGAAGAATCTTTGTATTGTTATGCAAGTTGATGATTTGAATTTGAACTCTTGAAGAGCTTTCAAAAGACAATAGATTGTTTGTTTAAAGAAGTTGAAGAAAGGAACTTGCAGAATTCTTTGATCTTAAAAGGAGAATTCATAAAAGTATATAGAAGGAAGCACATTTTTTCAAAGTTTTTTCTAAACACATGAGCTCCAAAGTATGGTGATATTAACGTGTAAAGAATTTGTCCTAGTAATGATATGACTGATTTATTCATCAAGTCACTACCAGCTATAACTTTCGAGAAGATGGAGTACAAGCTTTAAATACGAAGATTCAAGTCTTTGGAATGATTTTCACATTAGGGGGAGTTAATACGTGATGTACTCGTTTTCCCTCACAAGGCTTTATCCGATTGGGTTTTCCTTGTTTGGTTTCAGTGAGACATCCATTATGCGTATTATTAGATATGTGTAATCTTTTTTCTTCACTAGAATTTTTATCCATTGGGTTTTATCTAGTAAGGTTTTAACGAGGCATATAATCTATCAAATAGACATTGAAGGGGGAGTGGTATAAAGATATTTGTATTATAGTGAGTGTCTATTATGTGGATTCTTTAAGAGAAAATTTATGAACCCTAACTTTGGATTAGGTCAATTTTTCCCTATACATAGAAGGGTTCTCTTCATTGTAAAATTATCTCCTCAAGATAAATAATAAGTCTTCTCTCTATTTCCTACTTTATTCTCTCATTATTTTATATAGATTCATAACGCGTTATCAACACGAGTCTCTAACTAAATTAGAACATATGTTTTAACCGTATGCAATATCGCATGCTTCATCTTAATATGCATTTTGACCATATTTTAATTATTATATATTATGCATATGTTTTATTAAAAAAGTCATAAATTTGTTCTTAGTAGAGATTTTAATCTTTCAATGAAAATATCTTTTTATTATGGATCAGATTCTTATTGTATCAACTTTGTGTTGAAAACTATGTGAAGCAGATAATATCAATTAGAAAAGAAATAAAGAAATTTGAATGTTCTCATACATCCTTGTACCTTGTTGATCTTTATTCATGTCCATCAAATAAGTCATACGAGTTCAACATCTTCCTTGCTACAGTCGTACACTATCTCAATGTGGAATTGGGCTTCTCTTAAACTTGAAGACACAAGGGGACCACAGAACAATGTAAGGATCACAGTGCAAATTTTTGTGATGAGGTAATTAACACTATTGTGTGATATCTAATATCATTAGCTAATTATTGCTTGTCCTTTTATAAGAAATTTATGGTCAATAAAGTGAAATAATATTTTTAAGGGATCAGAGTAGATTTTATTATACTTTGGCCTATTATGTCATTGGTTGAGGGTAAGACGATGGATTCAAGTCCAATTGGAAAAAAAGTGTAAGATGATGGATTCAAATCTATCACACCAAAAGGGTAAGACATCAAGTTCGAGTGTTGGTTTACCATGAAAAAAGATGTCAGATTCAAGGCCTATCAATTTATGGCCTAAGACACCTTTATATGGGTAAGATATTGGATTTAAGTACCAATGCACTATATTGATGATATATTGACAATTAAAGCAAACAATGTACTTTTGATGAAAATAAGTCATGGAATCTATTCCATTGAAATCGCTCCATTCTCTATAGTAAATGTGGTAACAGTGCATAATATGTCTTGAAAGAATACAAGTGACTGAATAATGCAAATGAATATGGAATGAGATATTAAGTTATCATAATTTGATGTACTTATAAGATTGTGTTCCATTCATGAAGAATAAGAACTTTTGATAAAAGCTAAAAATACAGGTCTATTGTGTGAAATAGATGAGGTGTATGCCCACCATGCTAGGCATGGAAACGGTCGTTACCTTGGTCGTAGACGTGGTATAACGAAAAATGTCTCTGGACAGACATGTGTTATAGAAAATTTCTCTACTTTATCTTCTAGCTTGTATTGGACAAGAATTAGTGTAATTGAGGCACATTTTATAGTAAATCAAAAGTTCACCGATTTCAATACTTTGATCGTCTGGGACATTTTGGATCTATAATAATA
Source organism: Solanum etuberosum (assembly GCA_029582245.1). Taxonomy (NCBI): domain Eukaryota; kingdom Viridiplantae; phylum Streptophyta; class Magnoliopsida; order Solanales; family Solanaceae; genus Solanum; species Solanum etuberosum. The sequence continues at coordinate 9,444 of JAJONR010031827.1, forward strand.
AGATGAATTATAGAAAATTCAAATAGACATTCATTAAGGAACCTAAAGATTCTTTTAAATGGTAAATATTTTTGTACTGCTTGTCAGCAGGGAAAGTTAATTGTGAGACCATCACAAACATGAGTTGAGATTCAGTCTCATGAGTTATGGGAATATATACATGATGATATTTGTGGACATATTCACCCACCTAGTGGGTTTTTTAGATACTTAATTATCTTAATTTATGGTCTCATGTGTGCAAATCGTTATCTCACAACTTGATATTTGTAAAAATGTTGGAAAAAATAATACGATTACTAGCATAATTTTCTGATAATCATATTAATCTATTTATCAATGGGATCATGAATCATCTCTAGAACGGGTAAAGTAATTGAGAATAAATAAATCTGAAAATTACACTCGGAGTAATAAATCTATTTTTTTTTTCATATAATAGTAAATAAAAAATTTACCAAATTAAAAAGCAGATATCATGGTAAACTTAGAGTTTACTAGTACAAATAATTCTATGAATTGGCACAAAATAATTTGACCATCCGAAAGATGTGAATAATAAATATTCAACATATATCGAAGAACTAGAAAATTCTTCAAGAATTTTGTTTGTTGCTTGTTCTCATGATATGTTTATTGGATCAACTAACATTGAGACTAAATTCTTAGGTGTCGTTTGGTACAAAGATGCATAATGCAGGGATTACTAATCCAGTAATGCATGGATTAGTAATGCATAGATTAGTAATGCAGGGTTTAGGATTGCACGGATTAGTTTTTATCAAGTGTTTGGTTCATTGTTTCTCATTTAATCTTATGTTTGATTTAAAATTCTAGAAAAAGTTTCTTTCCTATTATACCCTTGAGTTATTATGAGATTTTATATTTTATTTAATTTTTCAAGTTAAATACTAAAATATATTAAAAAATTATTATTAATTTTGAGGTGTGATATGCCACCATAGAGATCCTTGATAGCACGATATATTTTTAATTTTTTATTGGTCAAATATACTTTAAACTTAACATAGATTTAAGACTACTTAAATTATTCAAATACACGAAGCTTATTTTTTAAAAAAATAGTTCAAGTGGTCAATCGACGAACTACATTAAAAAATCCCAAAAAAAACCAACCCAATATAACAAATCAAACATGGAGAAAAAAATATTAATTTGTGAAATCATCAAATTACATGGAACGAATTTGGAGAATTTAAAAGAATATTTATAAATATTCTCATGTAAATAAAAAAGAGCATTAAATTACAAAAAAAAAATTAGGAAAAAATATTTGGGGATAGTTTAGTCATTTAGGGGTCTTATCCAAGGATTGTTAAACTTTGGATTAGTTATCCCTTCCTTTTCTAGGGATAAAATAAGACCTTGTATGAGGTATAACTAATCCATGGATTAGGTTAAATAAAGTAACCAAACAATGTTTTTGTTGGATTAATTTTTAATTCATGGACTATTTTGATTAATACCTCCTACCAAACGGGTCCTTAAAGTATAAAAGATGAATATGGGCATGTTCACCTATCATGTGATAAGTGAAATAGTTGCATCTATAAGATAATCACATGTGTGTTTGTTGTCAACCTGCAGCTTGATATTTACAAAATTATTTTGCAATATAATTGAGTTAAGAGCACAACTTTCAGAATATGTAATCAAGATAATTTATCTTGATAATATTGATAAATATTCAAGAAGATTTGACATTAAATGCCTCAGATAAATAGTCCATTAGTTCTATGAGAACTAAATTTCATGATATGAAATCTAATATATTGCATTCAAAAGTAATTATATGCATTAAATCCAAAAATTATGACTAATTTTTCTCTCAATTGATTTATGATCAGGTACCAAATATTTTTCATCTTATAATTTTGATATCATGATATACAAAGATGACTTTTTCAAAATAGATTTGAATGTATGTTAGTTTATCTAACTTAAGGGGGAGATAAGAAGCAATCAAGAGTTGCAAATTAATGCTCCTATTGAATGTCCTTAAATGGCATGGTCTACTACATGCATGAAGCATGATAGACCAATCGATTCTAAATGAAATAATGCTTGAAAAAGGGGGAGGAGCAAAGAATCAAAATGATCATAATAAGGAGGCAATGTGCTCTAAAAGAGCCCACAACATAACTCTTCGTGAAACCTCATGAGAGGGGTAGCTACCTGAAAATAATGAAGTGATAAGATCTCAATAAGTTATGTCGCATTGTGAAGCAATGCAATATCTCATCGACGATATATTTGATATAATTGTCATGACGCACCCTAGATGTAACATGGCGTATACAACCCCGAATGACTCCATACAAGCCACTTAGCTCTTATAACATAAGAAATAAAACAATAAGAGTAAAACAATAGTCCAAGTCCAAAACATTTTATAAACGATAGCGGAAGTCTAAAACACTTGTCTCATCATAGTCATCTAATACAATAGAATTAAATTGGGTCTAGCCCATACATCATGTCGAAAAGAGAAATACATGAAAGAAACTGAAAACAATAACTCCGTCCTCGAAGCATGAGGACTCACCAAAGCTCAGAAATATCTCAAGTCAACCTCTAGCCACGAAACTGATGACCCTGACTGTCGGACCCTACATTTGGAAAAAATGTAGGCAAGAGTATGCATTAGTACAAAATAATGTACCAAGTATGATAGCCATGCATAAAAAAATTAAATCACGCTAAAAAGGGACATTTTCATAAGTATGCAATGATCAAGCTAAAACATGTATTTTGAGAGTTAGAAACCATAAGTTATAAAACTGTGTTCAATGCAAGTGAACATCATCATTGCAACCTTTGAACTCATATACGATACTTCTTGAAGTAACCTTAGTTCATTATTAATGTGGAAATGAGCCTTAACCGACATAAAGACCATGTGAGCTATAACATGATCCCCCAGTGTCTCCCACACCGAAAAGGGTTGTCCTACTTGCCAAGGTAGAACCATCAGTCTGAGCTAAAGTGGATCCACTAGATAATGTCTATCTAGACAATCATCTTATGGGGGCACATAGGTAAGGGATAAGGAGATTGCTTCTAGAAACCCAAGCTCTACTGATGTCACGACCCAGGGGTACCCCCTAGATGTAACATGACGTATAGAACCCCGAAAGACTCTATACAAGCTACTTAGCATATCAGAACATAAGCAATAGAAAAATAAGAGTAAAAACGCATTTCAAGTCTAAAATTTTCATAAAAGAAAAGCGGAAGTCTAGACTCTAAGTCTCAACATAGCCTCACCTTGAGAACCGGACACTACACTTCAGAAAATATAGAAAAAGTAAGCGTTAGTACAAAAATGCACTAAGTATGATAGCCATGCATAAAAACACTTGAAAACATGCTAAATGGGACATTTAATTTGAATGTATGCAATTTACTAAGTTTAAACATCATTTGAGAGTTTCAAGAGCATAAGTCATAAACATAATCAACATAGTCATAATCATCATAAAAGAAGCACTTCATAAACCACCTTAAAGCTTACTTGTGCAATGCATGAATAAGACCCCATTAACTCACTCATGCTAAGTAAATCTCTTTAGGCCATCATTCATATTCTTGTTCTTATTGTTATTGTGTGGGAATAACCCTTAACCGACATAGACCATGTGAGCTTAACATGGAATCCGGTGTTACCCACACCGAAAAAGGTTGTCCTACTTGCCTAAGGTAGAACCATACAATTATCTTAGATGGATCCATTATCTAAATAACCTATGGGGGCACATAGTTATGGAATAAGGGGGTTGCTTCTAGAAACCCGGCCTCTACTATCGTGAGGGCTTCCATCCCAAGAGATTGTTCCTTGAAACCTGGCCTCAACTAACGTGAGGTCTCCCATCTCACATCAATATCCACTCGGTGCTAAGCATTAATTCCCACGGAGTACATATTAAGTCTTGACTTAGTTCATAATCATCGAAGGAATGTCTTGACACTCAATACAACATAATTCATAAGATAGCTCCTAGATTCAATTAGGTGAGAAAGCCTTTCAACCTTAGAATCATCATATTGTGAGAAAACCTTTTACATCATATCATATTCATGCATAGGTGTGTATGTGATAATATCCTTTCAACAACACAATAACAAGATCATAATCATAATTACTTTACTCTCAAAGTGTTCTTAAAGCATATACATAAATCTCATAATAATGCATAATTCTCATACCTTGCCCTTCAAGGATCAAATATCATATTCAATCAATACATCTAGAGTTCACTACATTAGACATGGATATAATCATAATTCAAGTAGCTCAATTACTACATGCATAATTTTGTAATATTCTCCTTCCATCAATCAATACCCACACTTTGAGATCATAATTGGGAAAATAGGGGAATTCATGGATTCTTGGGGAATTCAACATAAAACAATGTAAAATCATCAATTTATCCATAATAAAACATAATTCAATCATTATAAATGAATTTGAAAGGAATCCATGAGATTGAAGTCATACCCTAACTTTTGAAGAATTTTTAGTTTTGAAATTGAATTTGGAGGGACTCCATGGATGAAGGTTATCCATGGATGAAGGACTACCATACCTTAGCAATGAATCCCAATGAATTTGAGTAGAAAAACCTTGCTTCCTTGAAACCTAAGCCTCAACTTCCTTCTTCTTCTTTCTTGAGTTTTAAAGAGAGAATTTTTGGAGAGGATGAAGTGTTTTGAGAATTTAGAAATAATGATTTGGATGACTTAGTTTAGGGGTATAAAATCCTTATATAGGTGGTTTAAAATAGGCTAAAACGACACCACTTAATATTAATTAAAACCGGAAAATCCCAAAGTGCCCCTAAACTTAACCACCAAATCAACTCCCAGGTCACCATCCACGACCCACCACTGACGGACCGTGGTTGGACCTAGGGCCCGTGCTGGTGAACCGTTGTTTGGTTCTAGGAGTCTAATTTCAGGGACCTTGACCTACGGCTCCACCCACAGGGTGTGGACCCACCCACGGGGCGTGGACCCATCCACGGGGCATGGGTCCTACCGTGGTCCACTGGTTTTTGGGTAGTTTCCAAGGTCCTCCTCAAGGACCCATGGTTGTTCCTCAGGGGGTAGTACCTTGACGTCCTAACATGAATACTTTTATTTCAAGTACGGAGAGTTATATTCATGAATCTAACCCTCACGTTAAGCTCTAGTTTAGTCTACTAATTTCTGGGGTGTTACAACTAACGTGAGGGCTTCCATCTCAATATCCTCTCGGTGCTAAGTATAAATTCCCACAGAGTAGTTATTAAGTCTTGACTTATCTTATCTTTAAAAGACATGGGTAGTCACCTCTTGTCTTATCATAGAATAGCTCCTTAGACCATGCGTGAGAAAATCTTTCACCTTCTATGCTCTTTTCATAATAGCTTTTAATCATTGATTCAATTAGGTGAGAAAGCCTTTCAACCTAAGAATCCTTATTATGTGAGAAAACCTTTCACATCATGCATAGGTGTATATATGAGAATATCCTTTCAACAACACAACAACAACAACATCATTGGTACTTTACTCTCAAAGCATCCTTAAAACATTTGCATAGATTTCGTAAGAAAATGCATAAGTCCACAATTTACCTTTCAACGTCAAAGCCCACTTTCAATCTTCAACACTTGGAAAACATGGGTTAGATATGGATTTCATCATAAATTCATATAAAGCTTGCAATACATGCTTAATTTCATAAAACTCTTGCTTTATACTAAAAATCCCACATCATATGATTCATAACTTGAAAACATGGGGATTACATGGGTTCATGGGGAAATTATCATAAAATCATAGTATTTCATCAATTCATGCATAAGAGATCATAATTCAATCATTTAAATCAATAATGAAAAGAACCCATGATAATTGAAGAAAATCCTAACTCAATTGGGGAATTCTACCTTTTGAAATAGTGGAATTTGGGAACTCCATGGATGAAAACTATCATACCTTGAATCCAAATGCTAGCCTTCAATGGAGGAATTAGAACATTGACTTGAAACCCTAGATGAGTTCTCCTTCTTCTTCTTCTTCAAGTTTCTAGAGAGAGAATTATTTGGGGAGTTCTTCTTTTGTGAATTTGGAAGAATGAAGTAAATGGGCTAATTTGAGGGTTGAAAATAATTCTATAGGGTCTTAGACATAGGCAAAATGATGTAGTATAGGAACTAATTAATTAGGAAAAGACCCAACTGCTCCTGAAAATAAATGTCAGCTGACCACCAACGGACCCCAGTTGATGGACAGTGGTCTGACCTACGGTCCGTCCTGGTGGACCGTCGTTGGTCATCTGGGACTAGGATTTTGGGTCTCGAACCACAGATCCTAACCACGGACCGTGGTTTGGCCTACGGTCCGTAGGTCAGGCCGTGGTCCTGAGCCCTTAGACCACTGGTTAGGCAGGCCAACCACGGACCACACCTACTGTCTGTGGCCTTTCCACGGGCCGTGGGTTGCCGGTGTGGGTTGCACATGCAACTTCTGGAAAACTCCTATTTGGCCTTTTTCAAATACGGGGTGTTACAATATCTCCCCCTTGGGATCATTCGTCCTCAAATGAGATTCAAACTGGTTCTAAAAGATTAGGAGACAAAATAACGACCCAACCTAAAATGCATCTAACTAAGGAGGAACTATCGACTCCAAGCTAGGACGTTCTCAAAACATCATAAGAGGGGTGAAACTAAGTCTAACAGCCCACCATGCATGCAATGCACAAATCAAGGAGGAGAACATCAACTCCAAGCTAAACATACTCAATTCATCATAAGGAAGTAGGAACTACATCTACCAACCCAATATGCATGAAATTTCAAAATTACTCATGTTCAAGGAGGAACTACCTTCTCCAAGCTAAAAACATGCTCAACACAATCTCATGGAGCCTATATGCAATTCACTGTCAAAAATCATAGCTAAAGCATGTTCATCAATTCATCTCATTAAGTCTATAGGCAACTCATACTCAATGCACAACAACATGAGGAAAGTCAATCATGTAAACTCATTTTCTGTCAAAACACAAGTTTTTCATGAACATGCATAACATAAGGAAATCATGGAAACACATAAAACACATGACTCCAAAACAAAAGACAAACCAAAAGGAAGTCATTACCTCAAGCTAGACTCGAAGAGAAAGGAGAGAGGTATGGATACTAAGAAGTCACACCTTCTCCAAATTTCACCCACCAAACTATAACAAGGAATACTTCCAAAACCAACATAGTTCTACTCACGTGCCAACCATGAGGCACACTATCTCCCCCTTGGAAGGAAACCCTACTAATCTTTTCAAATCCATCTCCCTCAATCTAACCATAACACCAACGTCTTAACAACCACTTAACCATTGATACAAGTAAACACTTAAGAAATTTCGATAAGGATTTTAAGTACTACTCCAAACACAATCTCCATACATGGAGTCTTACCATATCCAACGAAACACTCAACATCAAGCAATACATAACAACAAGCTAAACGAAAAACCTTAACTTACCAATTTCCGCATTCGGGGAACCCTCATGATCTTCTTGAGTTTGATCTTGCTTACTATCCCTTCCCTTAAAAGTAAGGATTGGGCAATCTCTTTTCTTGTGACCACTCTTTCCACAACCAAAACAAGCATTAGAACTGGCTAGACATTTACCCTCATGTCTTCTCCCACACTCACTACACTTGGGCCACATTTGCTCACTACCACTCTTACCTTGAGAATAATTTCCTCCATCGGACCTTGAATGTGAAGACTCACCATCATCCCTTCTTGTCCTCTTTGAATCCCTAGTTTTTTCCTTAAGTTTTTCTTCTTCTATTTGTTGTGCATGTATCGTCAACCGGGAAACATCCATCTCTTTAACAAGCATGGAGGTTAGGCATTCTTTGACCACTAAGTCGGAAGCACCCGACACAAACTTACTCATCCTTTCCCTTGGATCGACAACCATAGTCGGAGCATATTTAGACAATTGTGTGAATTTCAAAGCATATTCGCTCACACTCATACTCCCTTGTCGGAGGTTAATGAACTCAAGCACCTTGGCTTCCCTCATCTCAAGGGGAAAGAACCTATCAAGGAAAACGGCCTTAAAATTGTCCCAATCGAGAGGGCCTGCATCTTCTGGTCTCCCTTCCTTCCATTGGTTATACCAAATTTGAGCCACACCTTTTACTTGATAAGCAGCCAACTCCACCTTTTCCACTCGCATAACTTCCATGATCATCAAAACCTTATAAACCTCATTGATGAACTCTTGAAGATCTTCCTCAACATTAGAACCATGAAATTTCGGAGGATTCATTCTAATAAAGTACCTCACTCTAGTTACCACCGTACCCACCCTTGGGTTTACGGGAGCCACAACCTTTCAATTTTCTTGAGCCATCATAGCTTGGGCCAATGCATGAAATGTGGCTCGAAACTCATCATTAGTCACTTGCTCGGCCAAAAGGTTGACCTGCACTTGGGGAACCTCTTGTCTCACATTCTCACGAATATTCCTATTCCTTCTCACAAGATTCCTTCATGGAGGCATATTTTGAAAAGCATAAATAGGGGTTAGGAGAGAAAGACACCTAGAGTTACACTCTATCGCACGACTTTAGAGTAATGAAAGAAGTGAAGTTTCCTAATCATCTTGTAGCCTCTCATTCATAAATGTGGCGCGCTTCACACTCATGAACAAAACTCTACTAGACGTGGCTTATGAGATATCCTAGGATCATTCTAAATCTTGTGCTCTGATTACCAAGTTTTGCACGACCCAGGGGTACCCCCTAGATGTAACATGGCTTATAGAACCCCGTAGGACTCCATACAAGCCACTTAGCTCTCATAACATAAGAATAGAACAATAAGAGTAAAATAATAGTCCAAGTCCAAAATGTGTTATAAATGAAAGTGGAAGTCTAAAACCTTTGTCTCATCTTAGCCATCTAATATAATATAATAAAATTGGGCCTAGCCCATACATCATGCCCAAAAGAGAAATACATGAAAGAAGCTGAAAATAATAACTCCGTTCTCGAAGCATGAGGACTCACCAAAGCTCGGAAATATCTTAAGTCAACCTCTAACCACGAAACTGATGACCCTGACTGTCGGACCCTACATTTGGGGAAAATGTAGGCAAGAGTATGTGTTAGTACAAAACAATGTATCAAGTATGATAGCCATGCATAAAACATTTAAATCATGCTAAAAAGGGACATTTTCATAAATATGTAATGATCAAGCTAAAATATGTATTTTGAGAGTTAGAAACCAAAAGTTATAAAACCGTGATCAATGCAAGTGACCATCATCTTTGCAACCTTTGAACTCATATACGATACTTATTGAAGTAACCTTATTTCATTATTAATGTGGGAATGAGCCTTAACCGGCATAAAGACCATGTGAGCTATAACATGATCCCTCGGTGTCTCCCACACCGAAAAGGGTTATCCTACTTGCCAATGTAGAACCATGAGTCTGAGCTAAAGTGGATCCACTAGCTAATGTCTATCTAGACAATTATCTTATGGGGGCACATAGGTAAGGGATAAGGAGATTGAAACCAAACGGATGAACATTGAGGAGCTAAATACCTCAAGCTAAAGTAGGAACGAAGGTAAAGAGATGAGGATATCAGTACATCATATTGGCCTCGGCCTCCCAAGTGGTACCCTCAACTAACTGATTCCTCCATAGAACCTTCACGAAAACAACTTCTTTGTTTCTCAATTTTCGGACTTATTGGTCTAAAATCACAAGTGGAAACTCTTCACATAAATATTATCTTTAATTCCCAAACCTTCCAAAGGAACAATAGATGTCGGATCTCCAACACACTTCTTCAACAAGGAGACATGGAATACCGCATGTACTGATGCTAAATCATTAAGCAAATCAAGCTCATAGACAACTTTACCAATACGCCTCAAAATCTGATATGGGCCTACATATCGGGGACTAAGCTTCCCCTTCTTTCCAAACCTCATGACACCCTTTATAGGTAAAGTTTTCAAGTAAACCCAATCATCAACATCAAACTCAAAATCTCTTCTTCTAATATCGGCATAGGACTTTTGCTGACTTTGATCTGTTTTCAGCCTTTATCCAATAAGTCAAACTTTCTCCATACCCTCATGTACCAATTCAGAACCTACCAAAGCAACCTCACTAACTTCAAACCAACAAATATGAGATGTACACATCCTACCATAAAGAGCCTCAAATAGAGCCATGCCAATACTTAAATGATAGCTATTGTTATATGTAAATTCGATCAAAGGCAAGTGATCATCCCAATTACCATTGAAATCAATCACACAAGCTCTCAACATATTTTCCAAAGTATGAATTGTACACTCCACTTGCCCATCAGTTTGTGGATGAAAGACCGTACTAAGCTTGACACGAGTACTAAAGCCCTTTTGGAAAGATTTCCAAAACTGAGAAGTAAATTGGGTGCCTCGATCGGAGAAAATGGATAGGGGCACTCCATGCAACGTAACCATCTCCCTATGATACAACTTAGCATAATATTTTACCGAATAAGAAACCTTGACCGGAATGAAATTAGCCAGCTTCTTCATAAAAATCTACTATAACCCAAATTGCATCATGTTCTTGCCGAGTGCGGGGTAAACCAACAATAAAGTCCATATTCATATATTCCCACTTCGAAGTAGGAATGCTAATCCTTGGATAAACCTCCTGGCTTTTGATGCTCAACTTTCACTTGTTGACAATTGAGGCACTCATCCACATATTCCGCAATATACTTCTTCATCCCATTCCACCAATAGACTTTCCGCAAGTCACGATAGATCTTGGTGACTCCCGAGAGAATGGAATACTGAGAACTAGGGGCCTCTGATAAAATCTGCTCTCTTAAATAATCAACATTGGGAACACAAAACCAACCTTGATATCTAAGCACACCATCTCCTCTTTGGAAAAAAGCAAAATCGAATTAATACCTTGCTTGGCTTTCACCTCTGACAATTCTTAACCATTTTGAACAATGACACTACCCTTGCTTGAATCAACCAACCAAACACCTAGACGATCTAGTCTATGAACATCACGAATCAACTCTTTTTTACCTTCCTCAACATGTGCAACACTATTTATGGACAACCGACTTAAGGTATCAGCCACCACATTAGCTTTGCCAAGATGATAAAGAATACTCATGTCATAGTCCTTCAAGAATTCTATACATCTACATTAGAGAAGATTTAGATTATTTTGCTTGAACACATAATACAAACTCTCGTGGTCGGTAAAGACATCAACATGAGCACCGTACAAATAGTGTCTCCAGATCTTTAAGGAAAAAACCACCACCGCTAGCTCCAAATCATGGGTAGGTTAGTTTTTTGATGAATCTTAAGTTTTCTTGATGCATAAGCAATAACTTTCCCATTTTACATAAGAACACATCCTAATCCAATCCTTGAAGCTGTCACGACCCAGGGGTACTCCCTAGATTTTACATGGCGTATAGAACCCCGAAGGACTCCATACAAGCCACTTAACTCTCATAACATAAAAAATAGAACAATAGTAGTAAAACAATAGTCCAAGTCTAAATCATTTTATATAACGAAAATGCGGAAGTCTAAACTCATGTCTCATCATAGCTTGTGGGGAAATAACTTTGAACTCATGTGAGATACTTTCTTGAAGTGACCTTAGTTCATTATTACTTCTGGGGAATTAGCTTTAACCGACAAGAGACCATGTGAGTTATAACATGATCCCTCCAGTGTCTCCCACACCGGAAAAAGGGTGGTTCTACTTGCCTAAGGTAGAACCAAGAACATCTAGCTTAATTGGATCCACTAGCTAATCAATCTATATGGGCACATAGTTTATGGGATAAGGAGATTACTACTAGAAACCCGGACTCTACTACGTGAAGGCTTCCATCTAATGAGATTACTTTGGAAATCCGGACTCTACTATGTGAGAGTTCCCTTTGGAAGCCTAGAGTTTTCTTTGGAAGCCCGGACAATACTATGCAAGAGCTTCCATCTCATATTCAATATCCACTAGGTGCTAAGCATAAATTCCCACGGAATAGTCATTTCTTTCTTTGACTTCATTACTCATAAAAAAGTGCCCTTGGACAGCCAATCTAAACTAGTTCATTAGGATAACTCTTACTCTTGATTCATATAGGTGAAAAAACCTTTCAACCTAAGAATCCTTTTTATGTGAGAAAACATTTCACATCATGCTAGTTATGTGTTTATGAGAATGTCCTTTCAACAACACAACAACATCATCATCATTGGTACTTTACTCTCAAAGCACCCTTAAAACATTAGCATAATTCTCATAATCAATGCATAAGTCCATACTTTACCTCTTGAGGTCAAAACCCACTTTCAATCATAAACTCTTAGAAAACATGAGTTAGATATGGATTTCATCATAAATACATCTAAAGCTTGCACTACATGCTTAATTTCATAAAACACTTGCTTTATACTCAAAATCCATCATCATATGATTCACAACTTGACAACATAGGGATTACATGAGTTCATGGGGGAATTCATCATAAAAGTATTGCAATTCATCAATTCATGATAGAAGATCATAATTCAATCATTTAAATCAATAATGAAAGGAACCCATGCTAATTGAGGAAAACCCTAACTAAATTGGGGAATTCTACCATTTGAAATAGAGGAATTTGGGAACTCCATGCATGAAAGGAACTCATGGATAAAAACTATCATACCTTGAATCCAAATGCTAGACTTCAATGGAGGAATTGGAACCTTAGCTTGAAACCGTAGATGAATCCTTCTTCTTCTTCTTCAAGTTTCTAGATAGAGAATCTTTTAGAGAAATTTGGTTTCTTTTGTGAATTTAGAAAAATTAAGTAAATGGGGTAAATTTGGGGTTAAAAAGGTTTATATAGGGGTCCTAAACATGGCCAAAATTACATAGTATTGAAACTAACTAATTATGAAAAGACCCAACTAACCCTGAGAATTAACTGCCAGCAGTCCACCGACGGACCCAGTCGACGGACCGTGGTCTGACCTACGGTCCGTCCTGGTGGATCGTAGATGGACTTCTAGGACTTGATTCTGGAGCCTCGAACCACGGACCGTGGTCTGACCTACGGTTCGTAGTTCAGGCCGTAGTTCTTGTCCTCAACCACTTTGGCAAGGTGGCCAATCTATGGACCTACCTACGGTTCGTGGTTCAACCTACGGGCCGTGGTTGGCCTCCGTTGCTGGCACCTGCAACATCTGGAAAGCTGCTCTTTAGGTCTTTTTGAAAACGGGGTGTTACAATATCTCCCCCTTGGGACCATTCATCCTCGAATAAGATTCAAACTGGTTCTAAAAGCTTAGGAGAGGAACTAACAACCCAACCTATCAATGCAATGCATGAAACCAAGCGGTACTATCGACTCTGAGCTAGGACGTTCTCCAAACATAAAAAAGGGTGAAACTAACTATATCAGCCCATTATGCATGCAATGTATATCAATAAGGAGGAAACATCAACTCCAAGCTCAACAAACTCAAATGCATTACAAGGAAGTAGGAACTACATCTAACAACCCAATATGCATGAATTTTCAAAATTTCTCATGTTCAAAGAGGAACTACCTTCTCCAAGCTAAAAGCATGCTCAACCCAATCTCATGGAGCTCATATGCAATTTACCCTAAAAAAGTATAGCTAAAACATGTTCAACAATTCAACTCATGAAGTCTATAGGCAACTCATACTCAATGCACAACAACATGAGGAAATTCAAACATGTAAACTCATTTTCTTTCAAAACACATTTTTTCATGAACATGCAAAATATAAGGAAATCATGAAAACACATAAAATACATGACTCCCAAAACAAAGGTCAAATAAAGAGGAACTCATTACCTCAAGCTAGAGTAGGAGTAGAAGGAAAAATATGAGGATATCGGGACATCATATCGGCCTCGGCCTCAAAAGTAACACCCTCAACTAACTGATTCCTCCACAAAACTTTCACGGAAGCTACTTCTTTATTTCTCAACTTCTTGACTTGCCGGTCTAAAATCTCAACGGGAACTCCCCTATAAGAAAGACTCTCATCAACTCCCAACTCTTCTAAGGAAACTATGGATGTCGGCTCACCGACACATTTCTTTAACATAGAGACATGGAAAACCGGATGCACCGATGCAAACTCATTTGGCAAATCTAACTCATAAGCAACCTTACCAACACGCCTCAAAATCTGATATGGGCCTACATATCGGGGACTAAGCTTTCCTTTCTTATCAAACCTCATTACACCCTTCCTGTGTGAGATTTTCAAGTAAACCCAATCATGACTGTCAAACTCAAGATTCCCTTCTTCTCACATCGGCATATAACTTTTACAGAATTTAAGCCGTTTTCAACCTTCCTCTAATAAGTTGAAATTTCTCTCTGGCCTCATGTACCAATTCGGGACCTAATAGGGAAACTTCACCCACCTCAACCAACCTATGGGTAATCTACACCTCCTACCATAAGACCTCTAATGGAGCCGTATCAACACTCGAGTGATAGCTATTATTATAAGAAAACCCAGTCAATGGCAAATGGTCATCCCAATTACCATTAAGATCAATCACACAAGCCCTTAACATATCTAAGTACACCATCTCCCCCTTGGGAGAAAGCCTCAACAAATTTTCCAAGTACCGCATCTTTCAGTTCTACTAAGGTCGGATCAAGACATAGCTTAGCTTTCACATCTAACACAAAAGATGATCCGGAACCATCTTAAACTATAACACTACCTGAGGTACGGTATACTAACTGAACATATCAAGCTATTGTCTAAACACCCTATTCATCAAATTCCTACATGCCAATGACATTACTACTAACCTATAATGACCATACCGGGTTCTAAAGTTTTTTTCAGAATATCATCATCCTTCACCCTCCCTTGGTGCTAACCCGACCTACAGTCAATCTTAGAAAAGTAACTAGCTCATTGTAGTTGGTCAACACTAGAATCTATTTTCTCTCACCCTAACTAGGTGATACATGCAACCCTTAAAAGTCATCTTCTTAGCCTTAAGACAAGAAATAATCCAAATTTTGGCATAGACAATACCCCTTCCACTCTCAGATAGGCTCATTCGGGAACTAAAATTTTGACTACACGGGTTCTACAATCAATAGAAGCATAACAAGAGTGCAACCTATCCATACCCAGAATAACATCAACATCTATCATCTCAAGCTCTTACCAAATCACTAGAGTAACTCTATGGGATAAGGAAACGGGGCATTTTCTATAGACCATCTCAGCCATCACAGAATCACCAACAAGGGTAGAGACATAAAAAGGATCTAATAACACATCAACAAGCACATCTAATTTCATAGCCATATATAGCATTACCAAATATAAGATAGTACCGGATCTAGTAAGGCATAAGCATCTAATTGAAAGGCTTTCAACATACCGGTAGCCACATCGGGAGAACACTCTTGTTCACCTCTAGTCTGGAGTGAATAAAACCTATCTTTCTTGGGAGCACTAATACCCGAACCACTTGGACCGGATGCAGGATAGGGTTGAGCCCTTCGACGACTATCTCCCTCATTCCTAGCAACTGAAGGAAAATGCCTTATTTTGTGGTCCATCTTACCACAACCAAAACAAACATTGGAACCCGCTAGGCATTCGCCCGTATGCTTTCTTCCACATTTACCACAATTTGGCAATAAAACCCCACTATAATCTCCTTGAGGTCTAGGGTTAGACACCCACTCTTTGTTAAACTTAGGAGCCTTGGAACTCAAACAACCAGGAGGAACTTTCTTCCCGTTTCTTCCTTTAGCTGTAAGCATTGGGCAATCCCTCATTTTGTGACCACTCTTACCACATCCATAACAACCATCCATGCCGGATAAGCATTTACCTTCATGTCTCTTTCCACATCTAGTACAAGTAGGCAATAGGGATCCACTACTAATTCCTTACAGTTTAGGGTTCGACACCCTTTCTTCGTTATACCTAGGAGCATTGGAGGAACCTTATGCGAAAAACCTTTGTCGATTCCTAAGACAACCATGTCCATCAGACCTAACATAATACCATCATCAATTCTAGACCTCTTTCCCCCCTTAGGTCTCCCTTTAAGTTTCTGTTCTTCAAATTGTTGGGCATGGACCATTAGGCGAGAAATATCCATGGCATGAACAAGTATAGCCATACGGAATTCTTTCACTACTAAATCGGATATACCCGACACAAACTTCCTTATTCTCGACCTAGGTTCGGCCATTCTAGAAGGAGCATATTTTGACAACCGAGCGAACCTCAAAGCATAATCCTTGACTGTCATACTTCCTTATCGAAGGTTAATAAACTCAAGTACCATAGCCTCTATAATATCTAGAGGGAATAACCTATCAAAAAAAGCCTTTTTGAACCTCTTCCACTCCATGGGACCCGCTTCTACCGGCCTTGCTTCTTTCCATTGGTTAAACCAAATCTGAGCAACCCCCTTAAGTTGATAAGCGGCTAATTCCATCTTCTCAACTGTAGTCACTCCCATAATGAACAAAATCTTATAAATCTCATCTATAAACTCTTGAGGATCTTCCTCAACCCTAGAACTATAAAATTCTGGAGGGTTCATCCTTGTGAGATCCCTCATTCTAGAAGCCGCCGTACTCACATTTGGATTCACGGGGACTACTACCTCTCTATTGGCTTGGGCCGTCCCGGCTTGAGCCAACACTTGAAAAGCCATCCTAGACTTCACATTAGTCACACTCTTGGCCAAAGGGTTGACCGGAACTTGAGGAGCTTGGGGAGGAGCTTCTTGTTCCACATTGTCTCCCTCATTCCCTCAAGGGAAAGCTCTTTGAGTTGCCATATCGTGAAGAACATAGGATAGGGATTAGGAGAGAGACCCTATAGAGTTAAACTCTATCGCATGACTCAAGAGTAATGAAAGAAGTGGAGTTTCCTAATCATCTTGTAGCCTCTCATTCATAAATATCACTTCACACTCACGAACAAGACTCTACTAGACGTGGCTTATGAGACATCCTAGGACCATTCTAAACCTTGTGCTCTGATTACCAAGTTTATCACGACCCAGGGGTACCCCCTAGATGTAACATGGTGTATAGAACCCCGAAGGACTCCATACAAGCCACTTAGCTCTCATAATATAAGAAATAAAACAATAAGAGTAAAATAATAGTCCAAGTGTAAATCATTTTATATAACGAAAAGCGGAAGTCTAAACTTATGTCTCATCATAGCCATCTAATATAATAGAATGAAATTTGGCCTAGCCCATACATCATGTTCAAAAGGGAAATATATGAAATAAACTAAGACAATAAAACTCCGTCCTTGAAGCATGAGGACTCACCAAAGCTCAGGAATCAATCAAATCACCAATTAGCTGCGAGACTCATAAACCTGTCTGTCGGACCTTACATTTAATAAAAATGTAGGCAAGAGTATGCGTTACTACAAAATAATGTACCAAATATGATAGCCATGCATAAAACATTTAAAACATGCTAAATGGGATATTTCATTTCATGACATGCAATTGACCAAGCTAAACATGATATAAAAGTTTTATAAAACATACGTCATAAAATCATGGTCAATGCAAGCTAACTTCATCTTTAAAATCTTTGAAGTCATGTGAGATACTTTCTTGAAGTGACCTTAGTTTATTATTACTTGTAGGGAAGTATCTTTAACCAACAAGAGACCATGTGAGCTATAACATGATCCCCCAGTTTCTCCCACATGGAAAAAAAGTGGTTTTACTTGCCTAAGGTAGAACCAAGAACATATAGCTTAAGTGGATCCACTAGCTAATCAAACTATGGGGGCACATAGTTTATGGGATAAGGAGATTGTTACTAGAAACCCAGACTCTACTACGTGAAGGCTTCCATCTCATGAGATTAATTTGGAAACCCAGACTCTACTATGTGAGTTTTCTTTGGAAGCCCGGACTCTACTACGTGAGAGCTTCCATCTCATATTCAATATCTACTCAGGGCTAAGCATAAATTCCCAGAGAATAGTCATTTCTTACTTTGACTTCATTACTCATGAAATGGTGCCCTTGGACAACCAATCAAAACTCGTTCATTAGGATAACTCTTACTCTTGATTCGATTAGGTGAGAAAGCCTTTCAACCTAAGAATCCTTTCTATGTGAGAAAACCTTTCACATTATGGTAGTTATGTATTTATGAGAATCTCTTTTTAACAACACAACAACAACATCATCATTGGTACCTTACTCTCAAAGCACCCTTAAATGATTAGCATAATTCTCATAATCAATGCATAAGTCCATACTTTATCTCTTGAGGTCAAAACACACTTTCATTCATAAACTCTTAGAAAACATTGGTTAGATATGGATTTAATCATAAATACATGTAAAGCTTGCAATACATGCTTAATTTCATAAAATAATTTCTTTATACTCAAAATCCATCATCATATGATTCACAACTTGAAAACATAGGGATTAGATGGGTTCATGGTGGAATTCATCATAAAAGTATTGCAATTCATCTATTCATGCATAGAAAATCATAATTCAATCATTTAAATCAATAATGAAAGGAACCCATGCTAATTGAGGAAAACCCTAACTAAATTGGGGAATTCTACCATTTGAAATAGAGGAATTTGGGAACTCCATGGATGAAAACTATCATACCTTGACTCCAAATGCTAGACTTCAATGGAGGAATTGGAACCTTAGCTTGAAACTGTAGATGAATCCTTCTTCTTCTTCTTCAAGTTTCTAGAGAGAAAATATTTGAGAGGAATTTTGTTTCTTTTGTGAATTTAGAAGAATGAAGTAAATGGGGTGAATTTGGGGTTAAAAAGGTTTATATAGGGGTCCTAAACATGGCCAAAATGACATAGTATTGAAACTAATTATTTAGGAAAAGACCCAACTAACCCTGAGAATTAACTGCCAGCAGTCCACCGACGGAACCAGTCGACGGACCGTGGTCTAACCTACGGTCTGTCCTGGTGGACCGTGGATGGACTTTTGGGACTTGATTCTGGGGCCTCAAACCACAGATCCTAACCACAGACCGTGGTCTAACCTACGGTTTGTAGGTCAGGCCGTAGTTCTTGGCCTTAACCACTTTGGCAAGGTGGCCAATCCACGGACCTACCTATGGTCCGTGGTTTAACCCATGGGCCGTGGTTGGCCTCCGTGGTTGGCACCTGCAACATCTAGAAAGCTGCTCTTTAGGATTTTTGAACACGGGGTGTTACAGAAGCATTACAATAAACAACAAACCCGTCAGATCCTTCCAGTAAAGTCAACAACGGAGCAGAGGTAAGTCTATCTTTTAAATCTTGGAAACTCTTCTCACACGCATCCGACCATAAGAACTTAACATTCATTTGGGTCAATGCAGTCGATGGGGAGGCACTGTAAGACCTCAAATTTGGAAAAGAAGGAAAATTGTAGTTTTGGTTTCATGTTTGTGTCTACAGTTCCTACCTACAGACCGTAATATCTTCTACGGATCGTAGATAGCAACTGTAAGTAGGGGGAAACTAATATTTTCAAAAAAATTCCCAGTACACTTTTTATAAATCAACAGGACGGTCCATCATTCTAGGTACGAGTCGTAGATCAGTCTCATAGGTGACTCCAGACTTAGTGAAATTTTAAAGTTTAAAGTTGGTTTCTACGGTTGGTACGTACGGTCCATAGAAAGACCTATGAGCCGTAGATAGATTCCATCGAATGTTGGCTAAATTTAGAGTCTCTGATCATTTTCTATGGTTGACCTATACAGTCCGTAAAGGATCTACGGACCATAGGTCCAACCATAGATGGTGGTCGGCAGTTATTTTTAAGGGTTTTTTGGTCTTTTACCTAATTAATTATGGCCCAAACTAGGTCGTTTTGATCCTAATTCTAGACCTTAAATAAGTCTTCGAAGCCTGAAAGTTAACTATTCTAAATCATTCTTCAAATTCTCCTTAATCCCTCCAAGTTCTTCCCCCAAAATTTCTTTCTCTAAAGCTTGAAGAAGAGTCTAGGGTTTCAATATCAAGTCTCCAAATTCACCATTGATTGTGGGGTTTTGACATCAAGGTATGATATTATTCACCTATGGAGTCCTTTCCTCCACAGGGTTCCTAAATTCTCCAATTTTACAAGTTAGAATCTCCAATTGAAGTTAGGTTTTATTCAATCATAGGTTTCTTTTTATGATCCAATTGATTGTTTATATCTTTTTATGCATGAATTGAGATGATTACATGTTTTTAAGTTTAATTGACATGAGCCCATGCATGATCTATGAATTCTAGGTTTTGATCCCATGATGAGGTTTATGAATTATGAAAGATGTATTTATGAAGATATACATGTTTATTTATGAAATTTATAGAAATGATTTAAGGTTGCGTTGAGAGTCAGGCATCAATGTTGTTGTTGTTGTGAAAGGTTTTCTCACCTAAGTTTAATCAAGATTAAGAAACTATTCTAATGAACTCTAGCTTGCATTGGTTACTTTATTGTACCTTTCCATGGATAATAAGATGAATATGATTAATTACTATTCTATGGAATTTATGGTTTGCACCGAGTGGACAAGCGGCGATTGCCCATGTCACATAACTATGTGCCACCATAGGTTTGTCTTAGATAGACATTTGCTAGTGGATCCACTTTAGCTCAAGTTTATGTTTTTTACCTTGGCAAGTAAGGACATCTCTTTTCAGTATGGGATAGACACTGGATTCCATGTTATAGCTCACATGGTCTTTGTCGGTTAAAGGCAAACTTCCATAATAATAAACTAATGTTACTTTCTAAAAGTATCTCACAAGTGTTTTATAAGATGTTTAGCTTGCATTGACCATGATTATGACTTATGTTTTCTAACATGTTATTTTATGATTTAGCTTGGTCATTGCATGTCATATAAAGTCCCTTTTAGCATGATTTCATAACTCTTATGCATTGCTATCACACTTGATACATTCCATGTACTAACGCATACTTGTGCCCAAATTGTTTCACTAATGTAGGGTACAATGCTCCCATCTCCCATACTCGCGGCTAGTGACACTCATAGACATTAAAGATTAGCAAGGCCTTATGTTTCGAGGATCGAGACTCTTTTATTGCTTTCATTTCATTTTTATTTTAGACTTGGTATATGATGTATGTCTTACGTCCCAATCACTCCTTTGATGTAATAGATGGCTTTGAGACTAATGTTTCGACTTCCGCTTTCGTCAAACTCTTTTATATAAAATGCTACTTAACTCTTTTATTTCTATTATTTTGTATGATGTACGCTAAGTATCTTGTGTAGGGCCTCTCTGGGTCTTATATGCCTTGTCACATCTAGGGTGTACTTTGGGTCGTGACAAACTAGGTATTCAGAGCACAACGTTTAGAAAGATCCTAGGATGTCTCATAAGCCACATTGAGTAGAGTTTTGTTCATGAGTGTGAAACGTACCTTACTTATGAAAGAGAGGCTATAAGATATTTCAGAAATTCCACTTCTTTCATCACTCTAAAGTCATGCGATAGAGTTTAACTCTCTATGTCTCTCCCATAATTCCAATCTGATACTTTTTAGGATATGTCCACTCGAAGGGCATATACTAGAAGGAATGTGGGTGAGAATATGGAACGAGAAGCTCCTCAAGTTCTGGCTGATCCTTTGGCCGAACAAGTGACCAATGCGGAGTTTAGGGCTACTTTTCAAGTGTTGGATCAAGCCAATTTGGAGGCTGTGGTCCCCATGAACCCAAATGTGGGTATGGCGGCATCTAGAGTGAGGGACTTCTCTAGAAGGAATCCTTTGGAGTTTCATGGTTCAAAGGTCTAGGAAGATCCCCAAGAGTTCATTGATGAGGTGTATAAGGTGTTGATGATTATGGGAGTGACTCCGGTGGAAAAGGGGGAATTGGCCGCTTATCAACTTAAGGATGGTGCACATGTTTGGTTCAACTAATGGAAGGAAGAGACGGCGGTGGATGTGGGCCCTCTTGATTGTGAGAAGTTTAAGGTTCCTTTCCTTGATATGTTCTTTTCTTTTGAGATGAGGGAGGAAAATGTACTTGAATTCATCGACCTTTGTCAAGGAAACATGAGCGTGAAGGAGTATGCTTTGAAGTTCATGCAATTATCAAGATACACTCCTATTATAGTTGTCGATCCTAGGGCAAAGATGAGGAATTCTATATCGGGAGTGTCTAAGATATTGGTTAATGAGTGCCATACCGCTATGCTCAACATTGATATGGACATTCCTCATCTAATGGTTCATGCTCAACAAATCGAAGAGTAGAAACTTAAGAAAAAGTCTAAGGAGGCAAAGAGGGCCAAGACCGGCGATGGTGAATTTTCGTAATCGAGGTCCGATGGACATGGTTGTTGTAAGTTTTGAAAAAGGTTCTCCAATCAAGATTCCTCCAATGTTCCAGCTCTTAAATTCAACAAAAATAGGGTGTCTAACTTTAAGCCCAAAGAGGAAATGGTGGTGGATTCTCATTGTCTACTTGTGCTAGGAGTAGAAGGAAGCATAAGGGTAAATGATTAGCCGGTATGTATGGTTGCTTTGGTTTTGGTAAGAGTGATCATAATATATGGGATTGTCCATCACTTATGGCTAAGGGAAGAGAAGGTAGACAAGCTCCACCTAGTGGTTCAGGTTTAAGTGCTCCAAAACAAAACCTGTTCTATGCACTTCACACTCGTCATGAGCAAGAGGGTTCTCCCGATATGGTTACCGGTATGTTGAATGTCTTCCATCTTGATCTTTATGCGTTGGTCGATCCCAGTGCTACCTTGTCTTTTGTGACACAATATGTGGCTATGATGTTTGATCTTCTTCCGGATGTGTTGATAGACCCTTTTTTCTGTCTCCACTCCTATTGGTGAATCTATTGTGGCTAAGAGAGTCTATAGAAAGTGTCCCGTCTTCTTATCCCATAGGGTCACTCATGTTGACCTTGTATAGCTTGACATGTTAGATTTCAATGTTATTCTTGGTATGGATTGGCTGCATTCATGTTATGCTGATATTGATTGTAGAACCTGAGTAGTGAAGTTTAAGTTTCCAAATGAACCCATCCTAGAGTGGAAAGGGGGAAAATTCTATGCCTAAGGGTCAGTTTGTTTCTTGTATAAAAGCTAGAATAATGATTTCTAAGGAATGCATATACCATCTAGTATGAGTTAGGGATACGGATTCTGAAACCCCTATCTTTGAGTTGGTCCCCGTTGTTAATGAGTTTCCGGAAGTGTTTCTCGATGATTTACCCAACGTTCCTCTCGAAAGGGAAATAGACTTTGGTATTGATCTGCTCTCAGATACAAAACCTAGCTCTATTCCTCCTTATCGTATGGCCCTGACAGAACTTAAGGACTTAAAAGACCAATTGAAAGATTTGTTGGATAAGGGTTTCATCCAACCGAGTATCTCTCAATGGGGTGCTCCAGTATTATTTGTTTGAAAAAAATGGTTCACTTCCTATGTGTATTGACTACTGCAAATTGAACAAGGTTACCATTAAGAACAAATATCCTTTTCCAAGGATAGATGATTTATTTGATCAACTACAAGGAGCAATTTACTTCTCTAAGATTGACCTCCGGTCGTGTTATCACCAATTGAGGGTAAAAGAAGATGACATTTTGAAGACGACTTTTCGAACTCAATATGGTCATTCTGAGTTTTTTGTAATGTCGTTTGGTTTAACTAATGCTCTGACTGCATTTATGGATTTGATGAATAGGGTGTTTAGACAATACCTTGAAATGTTTGTGATTGTGTTTATCGAAGATATCTTGATTAACTCAAGAAGTGAGGATGAGCATACCGACCATTTGAGGATTGTATTGCAAGTTCCCAAGGACTACCATCTCTTTGCAAAATTTAGTAAATGTGAGTTTTGGTTGAGATCCTTGGATTTTGTGGGTCACATGGTTTCTGGTAAGGGTATTGAGGTAGATCCTAAGAAAATGGATGCTGTTAAGAGTTGGCTTAGACCTCTATCCCTTTCAGATATTAAAAGTTTCTTGGATTTGTATGGTTACTTTAAAAGGTTTGTTGAAGGGTTCTCTTTGATTGCCTCTCTATTGACGGCATTGACCCAAAAAAGGTTAAGTTTGTAAGGTCTGAAGCGTGTGAAATGAGTTTTCACGAATTGAAAGATAGACTTACTTCGCTCTGGTGTTGACTTTACTGGAAGGATCCGATTAGTTCGTGGTTTATTTTGGTGCTTCAAGAGTTGGGCTAGGTTGCGTCCTTATGCAAAATAGGAATGTTATTGCTTATGCTTCATGATAACTTAAGATCCATGAAAAAAACTATCCTACTCATGATTTAGAATTGGCGGCTGTTGTTTTTGCCTTAAAGATTTGGAGGGAGTACTTATATGGTGTTCATGTTGATGTCTTTACTGATCATAAAAGTTTGCAATATGTGTTTAAGAAGAAAGATCTAAATCTTTGCCAAAAGGAGGTGGCTTGAGTTACTAAAGAATTATGACATGATTGCCCTCTATCAGCTCGGCAAGGCGAATGTGATAGAGGATGCTCTTAGTCAGTTATCAATTCGTAGTGTGACTCATATTGATGATGATGATAAAAAAGAGTTGGTTTGAGATATTCATAGATTGGCCCGATTGGGCGTTCGATTGGGTACATAATGGTTCAGAATCATCTTTTGAGTAAGATGTGAAAGCCAAGCAAGGTTTGGACCTGAATTTGGTTGAATTAAAGGAAGTGGTGCTCAAGAAATCTGTTGAGGCTTTATCCCAAGGGGGAGATGGTATACTTCGATATCAAGGTCGTTTGTGTGTTACCAATGTTGATGATTTGAAGGAATAGATTTTTGCAGAAGCCCATAGTTTTCGATATTCCATTCACCCGGGAGCCACCAAGATGTAGTGTGACTTGCCGGAGGTCAATTGGTGGAATAGGATGAAGAAAGATATTGTAGAATTTGTGGGTTAATGTCCTAATTGTCAACAAGTGAAAGTTGAGCATTAAGAGCCATGAGGTTTATCCCAAGATATTAGCATTCCTACTTGGAAGTGGGAAGGTTTTAATATGGAATTTATTGTGGGTTTACCCCACACCCGGTGATAACACGACTCGATTTGGGTTATTGTGGAACATATGATGAAATCGGCTCATTTCATTCCCGTCAATGTTTCTTATTTGGTGGAGGACTATGCTAAGTTGTACTTGAGGGAAATGGTAAGGTTGCATAGATTGCCCTTATCCATTATCTCTGATCGTGGTACCACTTCTAAATTTTGGAAGTCTTTCCAAAAGGGTCTTGGTACTCGTGTTAAACTTAGTACGACCTTTTCTCCTCAAACCGATGGGCAAGTGGATCGTACTATCCAAACTTTGAAAGATATGTTGAGATCTTGTGTGATTGGCTTCAAGGGAAATTGGGATAATAATTTGCCCTTGATTGAGTTTGCCTACAATAATATCTATCATTCAAGCATTGGTATGACTCCATTTGAGGCTCTTTATTGTAGGAGATGTAGATCTCTTATAGGTTGGTTTGAAGTTCTTGAGGTTGCTTTGACAGGTCCCGAGTTGATTCATGAGGCTATGGATAAAGTTTGGCTTGTTAAAGAAAGGTTGAAAACAACTCAAAGTATACAAAAGTCCTATGCTTATGTTAGAAGGACGGACATTGAGTTTGATGTACATGATTGGGGAAAATTTCACCCATGAAGGGTGTGATGAGATTTCGAAAGGAAGGAAAGCTTAGTCCCTGTTATGTGGGCCCATATCAGATTTTGAGGCGTATTGGTAAAGTTGCTTATGAACCTGATTTGCCTAATGATTTCGCATCGGTACACCCAATTTTCCATGTCCCTTGTTGAAGAAATATGTTGGAAATCCGACATCTATTTTTCCCTTGGAAGGTTTGGGATTTAAGGAGAATCTATCTTATGAAGAAGTTCTGGTTGAGATTTTGGACCGATAAGTTAAGAAGGTACAAAATAAGGAAGTTACTTCCGTGAAGGTTCTTTGGAGGAATCAGTTAGTTGAGGGTGCAACTTGGGAGGCTGAGGCCTATATAAAGTCCCGTTACCCTCATCTCTTTCCCTCCCACCCCACTCTAGCTTGAGGTATTTAGTTCCTCATGGTCCATCTTTATGTCTTAGTCATCCTCATATTTCCTTAGGCATGCATGATGAGTCTGAGATTTCCACTCATTTACGGCTTTCTTTTCATAGTTTAAGTGTACTCAATGCCTAATTTATGCTCTAAACCGATGCTAAAGTATTGATTTGTAGCAATGAAGGCTAAGGAGCAAGGCAATGATATTACCGGGCAAAAAGGAGCGAAAAAGCTAAAGAAGGTGAAGGAAGGAAATCCTGGTGATCGCCAAGACCACTCGGCGAGCCGCCGAGTGGCTCTTTAGCTTGCCTAAAGTTCCAGCCTGCCAACCCTGGGGAAGAACCGGCTTGGCGATGGAAATGGATAGTCGGCGGACCGCCGAACAGCTCGGCGACATCGACCTTGACCGCCTAAAGTCATAGAACCATGAGGAAAAAAAGTCAAGGAGAACCGGCGATGGAATGGAGCTAAAGGCGCATCGGTGGTTTGGTCGGCGATACTCGACTTACTTCACCTAATTGTCCTGAATGCAAAAAATTGAGAAACTATAAATTGAAATTTAAAAGAAGAGTTCTGAAGTTTGATTCGAAATGTTTTTGGAGTTTCAGTTTTCTCTAAGTTTTTTAGTTTTTCATTGTAGAACTTAGAGCTTTTGAGACTTGGTTTTGAGGAATTTTCATTTGGGCTCTTGAATTAATTTGATTCGAAGCATTGTAGAGATTCGAGAACCATTACCCAGTTCATGGATAACATAATTGGTAATCGTTTCTTCCTTTTTATGATGTGTAGCTAAAACCCCAATTCTTGGGGTGTGATCATGTGATTATTGGCTTAATTAGCTTATGTGTATTGTTATTTACTGATTCTACTGCTTAATTGAAGTGGGTTTAATCAATAACTGTGTAGTAATCTATGAATTGTAGTTGCAAATGTAGTTCTAACTTAGTATTATGGGCTTGCTTGAGAAAGAGGTTTTATAACCAAGGTTTTCGATTAATGATTGTAGTTATTGGGTTGATGTGGGTTCAGCTCGAGCGAGTGAATCCTAAGCTCGATTCTACCTATCTAGCTCGACAAAGTAGATACATTATGGTTTTGGGCTGTTTATACTGTCAAGCTTGTCGAGGTTTGAGAGAACTCACTTTAATCGTAATAGTTGTTCGAGAGAAATCTATTGCATCTATAGTCTAGCTTACCTACTGAGATTTAGCAATCATTAGTAAATTCCACATACCCATATAGCAAAATTACCCTATAATCGATCACATCCCCGAGAATTCCTCTCTACTTGCTGTTTCTCATGTTTTTTAAATTGTTTTAGTTGCTAGTTGACAAACCAATCCCCCTATCTTACAGTCGTGTCACCCTTTCAATTTATCTAAATGTTTTCAATAATGTTTACTCCTATAACTAATTAGATCGCGTTTATAATTTCATTACTGAATTCGAACTTGTACCGCTCCCTGTGGGTTCAACCCCAACTCATTTGTTGGGTTTTATACTAGATTACGATTGCCTACACCTAGTATTGGATGAGCTGTAGTTGAGCGTTTATAAAAAAATGGCGCTGCTGCTGGGGAGTGGTGTTTAGAATTCTCTTATTGAAGTTTGAATTGTGATCTTTTTGTGTTGTAGTTGAATCGATTTACTTTATTTCGTGTTTGTGTTGGCTGTGTTTGAACAGAGGACAAGATGAGTGTGAACGGAAGTAATGGTCGCCAACTTGGCCACCAAGATGATGTCGGAAATCTGAAAGATGTCAATGACTCAATCCAATTGGGTGGCGTTGGTGCTATACGCTTACCTCCGGTTGAGGGGAATGATGTCTTCCATGTCACTAGCACAATGTTGCAACTCTTGCGAATGAAATGATTATATGGAGGGCTAGCTCATGAGGATCCCCATGATCATATTCAGAATTTTGTGAAAGTATGTGGTCCGTTCTCGTTCAAGAACATCTCACAAGAATCAGTCTGTCTCTGGTTGTTGCCTTTTTCTTTGTTTGGAGAAGCTACCAAATGGTTAGCTGATTTACCGAGGGATTCCATTACCACTTGGGATGAACTTACCGAGGCATTCTATGTAAGGTTCTTCCCCCCGTAAAAGATGATGTCATTGAGAGACAATATTCAGGGCTTCAAACGTTTGGAGGGTAAGCCAATCCATGAGACGTGGCTGAGATTTCAGAAGTTATTACTTCAATGTCCTACTCACGGGCTTCCAAACAACGTGTTGTTGCAATACTTCTATAGGAGTCTTGACTTGGTAAACAATGGAGTGGCTGATCAACTTGTCCAAGGAGGTATAATGCAACAGCCATTTGTAGTAGCATCTAATCTCCTTGATGGCATAACCAAGCTTAACAGAGCATGGTACACTCGGGAGGACCAAGTGTCTCCTCTAACCTTTAGAATGACTAAAGAGAAGATCGAGAAGGACCAAGAGAGAAACCAAAATATGGCCAAAATGATGACCCAGCAGGATATCTTAGCCAAAAATGTGATGGGGAGTGGGTCGAAAAGTGTAAATGTTGTTGGTGTTAGCAATGTAAACCCCGAGGAGGCACATTTTGAGGCTCTATACAATGAGGAAGTAAACTTTCTAGCTAATCAAGGAGGAGGTTTCCGTCCGAGCTATCCAAAGCCGGGCGGGAATCAAGGTTGGAATAGAGAAAAGGATAATGGATGGAGAGACCGTGAAAGAGAATGGTGCGATCGTGGTGCTAACTGGAAGGAAAGGGATGGTGACAAGGAAAGATACGTTCCACCCCATGAATGTCAAAAGCCAAAAGAACAAAGGGCTGACCCGGAGAACTTTCGTACAGAAGACATGCTTGCACGCATTCTCAATAAGGTGGAAGGGTCTGACAAAGTTTTGAAAGAAATGAAAGAGGATGTCTCCACACTCAATCAGACGGTCACCTCTCACTCAGTGTCCATCAAACGATTGGAAACATAAATGGGTCAAATTTTATCTCATTTGAACCCAAGGCCAAAAGGGGGTCTGCCAAGTGATACCTTGGCTAACCCGAAAAATAAACCTTGAAAGCGTATCCACGTCGTGCCACGACGTTAAATAAAGCGCTTCTTGGGAGGTAACCCAAGTTTTTAATTCTTTTATTACTGTTGTTTGAATAAGGGATATTGAATGTGCAGGTTGAAAAGTTGAAATGTTGGGAAACTGGCAACTAGGCAAGCCAAAATCCCAGTCAGTGACTCGCTGAATAGGTCGGCGAGCCCTACTTGGATCGCCATTGGAACCACCTAGCTTGCTAGAGGTTCTGTAAAACTCGGCAGACTAAAGTACCAATCGGCGCATCATCGAGTGGGTCGGTGAAGTAAGTCGTGGTCGCCGACGGGTGCGCGAACTGAAGAGTTTTAAAAGGCCAAACCATTTTAAATTCAAAAATCCCTTCACTTTCATATTTTTTAACTTTCGTACTCTCACAACCGATCATATTTTTATTCTTGTACTATTGTTTTTACTTTTATTTGGGATCTTTTGCTCGGGGTGGACATTTGGATTTCATTGCTAGCCTAGCTATTCAAATTTTTGGCATCTCAGGTTGGTTTTCCGAACCCCGCTCCATAATTGGTTGAAATCAAATGCAAATTGTTGCTTTGTGGTTGTTATCTATATTTTATGTTGCTTTGTTTATCGTGTGGTAGTTGGTTTGCCCGTTTTTAATTGAAATCATGATTATTTGGCCTTTAATGGAAATTTCCCGTGTCGTTGATTGTTAAAATTGTTGGGTTGTGTTGAAAATATTGTGGGTCTAGCAGGGTGAAGTCTGAGTAACCCCGAATTGTGCTAATTGTCAAATTTTGGCCAATGATGGAGCGGTTGCCGTCATTCTTAAGGGGAAAAGACATCAATTGGCTAATTTTGGCCAAATTGGGGGAAGTCCGAGTACCTCGAGGGCATGAGTCTTATGGGTCTTGGGTAAATTGCATGTTGGAAGTGTTTAATTTTGTTTTCGTGGGCTGCAGGCTTGATTTTGAAGTACGGGATGCAAATCTTGCATGTTGGGCTATTCGGCGAGTTGGGTCGAGCTCACCGAGTGGTTCAGCGGTTCACCTAACGTCCCCTAGATTGCTTTTTGTTTCTCTAATTTGTGAGTTAGAGTTCTGTAACTTTCGTTGATATGCCTATGAGCGCTGATTTCACTTGGCGACTCGCCGAAAGTACTGCTTGATTGCCCTTCTACGCCCCATATCCCTTAAATTATTTTGTAACTTTGGACGATCTACTTCCAGTTCGCGAAATGGTTTCGGCGATTAGATGAAAGGCCCAGGGCATCGCGAACCTGTGCGTATTTTGGAATATTTTTGTTCTGGAACTTTCGGTGAGCCCGATTTTGCTCGCCAAAGGTATTCGGCAACTCGCCGATTGGTTCGGTGAGTCTTCCTGCAACTGTTTCCCTGAAATTTTTCTTAATTTGATCTAACGTTTTCCACATTGTTTTGCAGGTATAGCTACACCCAAAGCTGCTGGTAGAAATCAACCACCCTAAAAGCGGGCACATGGAATTACAATCAATGAGGAGGTTGCTGCTTCCCGAGCCCCGGCTACAAAACTTCCTCCAAAATGAGGAAAGGGAAAGGGCCAGGGCCCATTTCAGTCCACGCCAGTGGAGGAGAGCTCCGACAGTGAGGGAATTATGCCACGTACCTCACTCCCTCTGACAATATGGGTGGTTCTGATGATAGTTCTCTGGCCTCCATCTCAGAGCCGAAAGATGATCAGCTATTACAGGCTAGGAAAGTAGAGCTATGCTCCAAGTGTTTAAATGATCCGTCTAGGATCTCGGTGCCTCCGATGCCTACTCCTACAGCTCCAGCTCAGACAGTGGTCCAGGCTCCACCAGTAAGGGGTCCTCCTCCTGGGTTATTCAATAGATTAAAGGCCGAGGGTTTGAGGACAATTTTGGAAGAGTAGCGGTTGTCTACCGATGGTGTGGTGGACAGATATCCTGAGGTACGGAACACCTTGAATTTCCACAAATTTGAGATTTTTAATAAACCCCGAGGCCCGTACATCCCTACTTGGGTCCAGGAGTTTTATGCGGCATACAAAGAGTACGTGCTGAAGGGGATGAAAAAGGAAAGTGCCTTCAACCCGGTCGACTTCGTGGTTGTTCGGGGGAAGAAAGTAAAATACAGATGCTCGGACATAAATGTTGTACTTGGGTGTTCATTGGACATCATGCATGAATACATCGACTTGATCAAGAAGAAGACCCTGAAGGAGCTTAAGGGTTGGCTGGCACCCCTCCTCTCTGATGTCACTTCGAGGTGGATTGAGGCAGGCGCACCTATCCAGATGAAGGACCTGAATGTTGCTGCCAGATACTGGTTCGGGTTCATTAACAACACCATCATGCCTTCCTTGAATGAGTCGATCCTCCGGCACCCGAAGGCTGCTTGTCTTGGTTCGATCAAAGCTCGAAAGAAGCTAAACTTGAGGTTGCTGATTGAGCAAGAGATGGCCATGAGGGCCAAGTAGAGTCAGACCTCACTGCCTTTCCCTGTCTTGATCACCGAGATGTGCATGGAAGCCCATGTTCCAAGGGATGAGATGACGGATGTGGAGGTGAAACCCACCTCTTTTACTGACATTCGACGCATTGAGGCCGAGTACATGAGAGATGATGCCGATAAGAGGAGGGTTGCACCGGCGGATACATCCCCGGTAGTTGACGTTGATATATTTCCGATCGAGGTAGTCATGCCCCCTCATGCTACTGAGCGGACAGGTACCTCTCATCCTTCTGCTTATGATATTCCCAGTTCTTCTGCTGCACCCCTTCCCACTAATTTTGCTGGTGCTGCTGCTACTACTACTTCCCGACCCCCTATCACCCAGGTCATGCTTTATAAGATGGGCCATCTGGCTCATTGTGCTGATGTGCGTGTCTCCCGGGTTGAGGCTGTTGTGCCTGGGATTATAAAGCGGGCGATTGATGTTGCCTTGGCCCTGATCTGCGCTGAGATGAGGGAGCATAGAGAGCTGATTGGGGGCCACAAGTTGGCATTGGATGCCCTTACGGTGATGGTTTAGACAATTGAGCAGAGACAAGCTTCTGCTGATATTGTGACGGCCTTGAAGGCTGATATTATTGGGCTGAGGAAGGATATGCACCAACTGAATTCCACAGATCTGTCGATGCTGTTTGGGACGGTTGAGATTCCTGACATTCCAGTTGTTGATATTCCAGCAAGTTCTGAGGTTCCTCCGGTTACTACGACCGGAGATGATGCTAGGGCTGGTGATGCAGATGCTGAGTCAGAGGTAGAGACAGATGAGGAGCAGCTGGGTGTTAGAGATGAGGCCATGTATGATTATTTAGCAGACCTGGAGGATGCCATGGTTGAGACGGCTATGCAGGCATCGCTCAGAGATACGTCTATGGTGGGCTCCAGTGGAGCCAAGGATGCTGTTGAGCCGGGCACTGATGCCTAGACAGAGAGAGTGACCGATATGCAGACTTCACCCAGGCCTAGCTTGGAAGGATGACTCTTTTGCCTCACTTTCTGTTATTTTTTAGACTTTATTATTATTTCTTTGCATTTGAGGACAATTTCTATTTTTTTTGGCGGGGTGAGGTATTTCCATACCTACCTCTGTTGGACTATTTTTGTGGATATTGTTTTGTTGTTAGTTTTAGTTTTGTGAATGTTGGATCTTATTATGTGTTTTTATATATATCTTGGTTTTTGATCTACTTTGTTCCATTGTTTTTAATGTGCAACTGGTTTTGAACCGATTTTAAAATTTTTTCCACCTCTCATTGCATGTGAATGTGGCTAGTCTTTTGCAAATTTGAGTGTCGATTTTGATCAATACCGATGACTTGAATAGTTCTCTCAATTGAATGATATGAGTATGTAGCTACGATGAGGCAAATTGAGTTACATAGGACATATGTGAACTCCTAGCATCTCGTTGGGACTAGCCGGTTATTGAGTTGATCTCTTGTGATGATCGTTGCATGCTAGCTGAAAATTATAGAGTCTTGTTTTGATGATTGTGTCAAATGCCTTGTGTGGTGAGGTTGTCTTGAACTATATGCTTGATGATACCTAGAACTTGCCCCGTTAGTCCAATTTATTAATTGAGCAAGCGATTGAAATGATCTTAGGCAACATTTGTGAAGAGTGAACCTAAATTGATAGTATACCTCTTTGTGGCCACCTTTTGAGAAGTGTGAACCTTGCTTGACACCTTTTGAGCCTATCCTTTTCTTTGGAAGAAACTTGAACAACTTTGACCCTTTTGTCCCATCACCCATAACCTTCATGAAGTATTGGTTCGTTTGAATAGCCAACTTAAGCAAAAAGCCTAAGTTGGGGGTGTGGTGAAAAAGGAGGAAGGTCAAGAAGTGTGAAAAATTCCCCTTTGATGTATTGTTTTGAAAAGGATGGAACCCCTCCATGTAAAAAAAAGAAAATAAAAAGGTGAAAATGGAAAAGACTGAAAAAGAGAAAAGTTTGTGAAATAAAGTGTGTGAAAGAAGCAAAAGAAATGGGGTTTCCAATGAGTCATTCTTAGTTGAATCATGGGGTAGATTGTGAACATGTTTGAATGTGAAAGAGAAGGGGAAAAAGTGATCTTCAGGCCATACTTCATGAAGGTAAAAGCCACTAAACCAAAATACCATATCTTTACACTCAAACCCATTACATGCCTTGAAAAGACCTTCATGATCTTGAGTGAGCTGAAAAGAATGTTGATTGGAAAATAAGGGCA
This sequence comes from Solanum etuberosum, assembly GCA_029582245.1. Classification (NCBI taxonomy): domain Eukaryota; kingdom Viridiplantae; phylum Streptophyta; class Magnoliopsida; order Solanales; family Solanaceae; genus Solanum; species Solanum etuberosum. Next base: position 43,410 of record JAJONR010031827.1, read on the forward strand.
AGTCTATGGGTAGAGTCATGCATGTGTTTACCTTTGTGAGTGTGAGAGTTGTATTTGATTCTGGAATCTTAATTTTGTGAGGAATTTCGTGTGAGCATGGAATCATCCTTTTTGTGAGGGCATTTGAATGCTTTTGTTGAGCTTTAACTTGCATTTGAAGCAAGCATTGTGAGCTTGAGTCTATTTGATAATTGTGAGTCACAATTTGAAACTTAGAGTGCACAATTGAACATTGTATGTGAAGTTTGAACCTCTTGTGTCCATTTGTGTTGAGTCTTGAGTAGAACTGTTTGTAGACATCATTGTTGAACGAATTGATCTAGAGTTTTACTTGAGGACAAGCAAAATTTTAAGTTGGGGGTTGATTAACGTTTCAAGTACACCTCATTCGATTCTAGGTGTAAATGATCGTTATTCACTATAAAACCCAACGAAGAGTTGGGGTCGAACCCACAAGGAGCAGTACGTGTCTAAAATTCAGTTATGAAGTTATAAAGTGATCTATTCGGTTATAGGAATAGAGTTTATCGAAAACATGCATATAAATCTAAGGGAGGTGACATCAAATGTCAGATGGGGGGTTTTGGATTGTCAATTAGCAACTACAAGACAATCAAATACGAGCAAAGTAACAATATAGAGAGAAATTCTCGGGATGTGATCGATTATAGACAAATTTCACTGTATGGGTAATTGAAATTACTAACAAATAGGTAAATATCAATGGGTAAGCTAGGCTATAAGTGCAACAGTTTTCTCTCGAACAACTACTATGATTCAAGTGATATCTTTCGAACATCAACAACCTTAGCAAATAAGAACAGCCTACACCTTAATTCATCCATTCTCTCGAGCTGGATGGGTAGAATCAGATTTAGGATTTACTCTTTCGAGCTAAACCCATATCAACCCAATAACTACAATCATTAATCGAAAGCTTTGGTTCTAAAACTTCTCTCTCAAGCAAGCCTAGAACTCTATACTAGAATTATATTTGCCACTACAATTCATAGATTTTAACACAACTATCAATTAAACCCACTTCAATTAAACCCACTTCAATTAAGCATTAAAATCAGTAAATAACAATACCCATAAGCTAATTCAGCCCATATTCACATGATCACACCCCAAGAATTGGGGTTTTAGCTAAACATCATAAAAAGGTAAAAACAATTACCAACTCGATTGGCCATCAGCTGGGTAAGAGTCTCGCAGCCTTTACAACATTTTTCAAGGGTTAAATTCAAAGAGACACTTACAAATCCTCAAAGTTTTAATGAAGAATTCAAAAACTAGAAGAAAAACTCTCTAACTAGAACTTGGGGATCAAAAACTATATTGGAATTGGCAAAAAACTCATCAAAATTCATTTTTAAAATCAAATTTATAGTTTCCTGCATTTTGGCCTGAAAGTCCACTCGGCGGTATAAGTCGCGCCTTGCCGAGTGGTTCGGCGATCCACCATTTGCTCTTTTCCATCGCCATTTCGCATTGGTCCTCAACATTTCATGTCCTGTAACTTTGAGCGATCAAAGTATCCATCGCGGAGTCGATCGATGATTCACTGACTGCCCATTTCTATCGCAAACTTGGTTCTTCCCCAGGACTGGAATGCTGGAACTTTAGGTGAGCTAAAGAGCCACTCGGTGGTGCGCCGAGTGGTCTTGGCGATCACCAGGATCACTTTTTCTTCACTTCTTCAGCTTTTTAGTTCCTTTTTGTCCGGTCATGTCCTCACCTTGCTCCTTAGCCTTAATAGCTGCAAATAAACACTTTAACATAAGTTTAGAGCATATATTAGGCATTTGAGGACACTTATGCTATCAAAACAAATCCCAAATGAGTCGAAATCTTTGACTCATCAGGGGTGTTGATGAGTCTGAGATTTCAACTCATTTAGGACTTTGTTTTCATAGTTTAAGTGTCCTCAATGCCTAATTTATGCTCTAAACTATTGCTAAAGTGTTCATTTGCAACAATGAAGGCTAAGGAGCAAGGCAATGACATTACCGGGAAAAAAAGAGCGAAAAAGCTAAAGAAGTTGAAGAAGGCAATCCTGGTGATCGTCAAGACCACTCGGCGAGCTTCCTAGTGTCTTCTAGCTCGCCTAAAGTTCCATCATGCCAGCCCTGGGGAAGAAGCGACTTGGCAATCGAAATGGACAGTCGGCGGACCGTCGAACGGCTCAGCGACATCGACCTTGACTGCCTAAAGTCACAGAAGCCTGAGGATAAAAAGTCAAGGAGAACCGGCGATGGAATGGAGTAAAAGGCATGTCATCAACTTGGTCGGCGACGCTAGACTTACTTCGTCTAATGGTCCTAAAGGCAAAAATTTGAGAAACTATAAATTGAAATTTAAAATAAGAGTTCTGAGTTCTGATTCGAAAAGTTTTTGGAGTTTTAGTTTTCTCTGAGTTTTTGAGTTTTCTATTGTAGAACTTAGATCTTTTGAGACTTGGTTTTGAGGAATTTTCATTTGGATTTTTAAATTAAGTTGATTCGAAGCATTGTAGAGATATGGGAACCGTTACCTAGTTCATGGATAACATAATTGGTAATCATTTCTTCATTTTTATGATGTGTAGCTAAAACCCCAATTCTTGGGGTGTGATCATGTGATTATTGGCTTAATTAGCTTATGGGTATTGTTATTTACTGATTCTAATGCTTAATTGAAGTGGGTTTAATCGATAGTTGTGTATTAATCTATGAATTATAGTTGCAAATGTAGTTCTAACTTATTGTTCTAGGCTTGCTTGAGAAAGAGGTTTTAGAACTAAGGTTTTCGATTAATGATTATAGTTATTGGGTTGATGTGGGTTCAGCTCGAGAGAGTGAATCCTAAGCTCGATTCTACTTATCTTGCTCGAGAGAGTAGATAAATGAAGGTTTTGGGTTGTTTATATTGTCAAGCTTGTCGAGGTTCGAGAGAACTCACTTGAATCGTAATAGTTGTTCGAGAGAAAAATATTGCATCTATAGTCTATCCTACCTACTGACATTAAGCAATCGTTAGTAAATTCCAATTACCCATATAGAGAAATTAGCCTATAATCGATCACATCCCCGAGAATTTCTCTCTACTTGTTGTTTCCCCTATTTTTGAAATTGTTTTTGTTGCTAATTGACAAACCAATCCCCCCATCAGACATTCGTGTCACCCTTTCGATTTATCTAAATGTTTTAGATAATTTGTACTCCTATAACTACTTAGATCGCGTTTATAACTTCATAACTGAATTCAAACTTGTACCGCTCCCTGTAGGTTCGACCCTAACTCATTTGTTGGGTTTTATACTAGATTATGATTGCCTACACCTAGTATTGGATGAGGTGTAGTTGAGCGTTTATCAATGCATGCTCATGATAAAAAAAACTTGATTTTTTTGAGAAAATGAGTTAATTTGATTGATTCCTCGACGTTTATGTACATTTGAGTATGAGTTGTATATAGGCCTTATGAAATGTTATTTCTGATATGCTTTAACTTGGAGTCGATTTTACTCCTTGGATATTGTAAAACCTTGGAATTTAGAAGCCTAGAAAGGGAGCCAAGTGGGAGGTCACCAGCCCATAATTGAGCCCTGGTACCCTTCATGGAGCCCTTCATGGGCCGTGAAGGGCACCACGGCTCGTGGTGGTGCTCGTGGCTACCTTCCACTGCTTGGCCTCACAAGCCCATAGACGACTCGTGGAGAGCCTCACGCCCCGTTGTGGTGGTCGTGAAGGGGAGGAAGAATCCACATCGAGGCTAGCCTCTTCCCACGATCCCCTAGACGGCTCGTGAGGAGCTAGATAGCCCGTGAAGGTGCGCGTGTAGAGGGTCAGGACTTGCCTAGCCACTGGTCTAGGGACCACGACTACCCAAACGGCTCATGGACTCCTAGACGCTTCGTGAAGCCCTCTATCTGGGGCTAGCGTCAGCTGTAAGTCAAGGTCAGTTGAGTCTTTTCCTAATTATTTTATCTTGATACTATGTAGGTTGTTCCTTACCTAGAACCCCTATATAAGAGATTTTAACCCCAAAATCAACCCATTCAAGTCATTCTCTAAAACTACCAAAAAGAAGAGCAAGTCTTCCTCTTCAAAATATTTCTCTCTCTAGAAAAGCTTGAAGAAAAAGGGTCCAACCTAGGGCTTAAAGTCAAGTCTCAAATTCCTCCATTGAAGATAAGCAATTGGAATTTAGGTATAATAGTTTTCATCCATGGATCCCTTCCATTCATGGAGTTCCAAAAATTCTCTAATTTTGAAAGATCTCAACTCTGCTAAGTTCTACTTGAGAGAAATGGTAAAGTTGCATGGAGTGCCATTATCCATTATCTCCGATCGTGGTACTCAATTCACTTCTCAGTTTTGGATATCTTTTCAAAAATGGTCTTGGTACTCGTATTAAGCTTCGTACGACCTTTCACCCACAAACCGATGGACAAACGGAGCGTACTATCCAAACTTTGGAAGATATGTTGAGAGCTCTTGTGATTGACTTCAAGGGTAATTTTGATGACCATTTGCCTTTGATTGAGTTTGCATATAACAATAGTTATTACTCAAGTATTGGTATGGCTCCATTTGAGGAATTGTATGGTAGGAGGTGTAGATCTCCTATAGGTTGGTTTGAGGTGGGTTAATTTTCCCTAATAGGTCCCGAGTTGGTACATGAGGCTATGAAGAAAGTTTGACTTATTAGAGAAAGGTTAAAAATGGCTCAAAGTCAGAAAAAGTCCTATGCCGATGTTAGGAGAAGAGATCTCGAGTTTGATGTGAATGATTTGGTTTACTTGAAATTCACCCATGAAGGGTGTAATGAGGTTTGGTAAGAAAGGGAAGCTTAGTCCCCGATATATAGACCCATATCAGATTTTGCGGAGTGTTGGTAAGGTTGCTTATGAGCTTGAATTACCTAATGAATTGGCATCGGTGCATCCAGTTTTCCATGTCTCCAAGTTGAAGAAATGTGTTAGTGATCCGACATCTATAGTCCCCTTAGAGAGTTTGGGAGTTAAGGAGAATATTTCTTATGAAGAAGTTTCGTATGAGATTTTAGACCGGCAAGTCAAGATGTTGAGAAATAAAGAAGTTGCTTCCGTAAAAGTTTTGTGGAGGAATCAGTTAGTTGAGGGTGCTACTTGGGAGGCCGAGGCCGATATGATGTCCCGTTATCCTCATCTCTTTCCTTCTACCCCTACTCTAGCTTGAGATATTGAGTTCCTTATGATGTACTCTTTTGGTGTCATGTGTCTCAAGTATTCCCATGATTTCCTCATTTATGCATATTCATTAAAAAGCTTAAGTTTTGAGAAAATGAGTGAACTTGATTGATTTCTACATGTTTATGTATATTTGAGTATGAGTTGCATATAGACTTCATGATATGATGTTTTGAACACGCTTTAGATTGGAGTTGATGTTTCCTCCTCAGGTATGTGCATTTATGAAATTGCATGCTTGTTGGGCTACTAGATTTGAGTTCTTCTCTTTCATATGATGTCTAGAATCCCATTCGAGGATGAATGTTCCCAAGGGGTAGATAATGTAACACTTCAGAATTTAGAAGCCTAGAAAGGGAGCCAAGTGGGTGGTCACTAGCCCATAACTGAGCCCTGGCGCCCTTCATGGAGCCCTTCACGGGCCGTGAAGGGCACCACGGCTCGTGGTGGTGCTCGTGGCTTCCTTCCAATGCTTGTCCAAGAGGGGGCTCCACTTCCACGAGCCCTTAGACGGCTCGTGGAGAGCCTCACACCCCATTGTGGTGGTCGTTAAGGGGACAGAGAATCAACCTCGAGGCTAGCCTGCTCCCACGAGCCACTAGACGGTTCGTGAGAACCTAGACGGCCTGTGAAGGTGGGTGTGTGGAGGGTCAAGTCTTTGATTAACGTTTCAAGGACACTTCATCCAATTCTAGGTGTCAACGATCACTAGTCAGTATAAAACCCAACTAAATGAGTTGGGGTCGAATCCCACAGTGAGCGGTACGTGTTTGAGATTCAATTGGGAAGTATGAATATGCTCAAATCAGTCATAGAAATAAAAATGGTCGAATAAAAACATCATTCAAATCAAGGGATGACACGAATGTCAGATGGGGGGGGTTTGGTTTTAAAATTATCAACTACAAACAACAACAAACAATATGAAATAACAATAATGAGACGGGTTCTTGGGATGTGATTCGATTATAGGCTATTATAGACAAATGGGTAATTGCAACTATTAGAAAATGGCTAAATATTAGTGAGTCAACTAGGCTATAGAGGAGATAAATTTTCTCTCGAACAATTTACCCCGAATCAAATTGATTTCTCTCGAACATCAACAGGCATGCAAAATAAGAACAGCCCACACCTTAGTGCATTCACTCTCTCGAGCTGAATGTGTGGGAAAGGGTTTAGGATTCACTCTCTTGAGCTGAACCCTGGTCAACCCAATACCCACAGACCATCAATCAAACACCTTAGTTCTAAAACCTCACTCTCGAGCAAGCCAAGAACATAAAGGTAGAATCGCATTTGTAACTACAATTCTTAAATTAACCCACAATAAATGATTGAACTCCCTTTTAAATAGCAAATAAACTAACAATTAGCAGTACCCATAAGCTAAATCAGCCCATAATCACATAATCACACCCAAGAATTGGGGTTTTAGCTAGACATCATAAAAAGGTAAAAACAGTTACCAAATTGATTATCCATCAACTGGGTAAGTGTAGATTCGTCCTTACAATGCTCCAATTCGAAGAATATCATAGACCCACTTCCAATTTCTCAAAAGTGAAAAACTTCAATTTTTCAAATCTTAGGAAAAACTAGAGAAAACTTGTTTCGCAGTTCAAAACTCAAATAATAGATTCTAACATACGAATTGATATGAAAATTGATACTAAACTAAATATTCAAAGACGTTTTTGTAGTCGCCAAAAATGTGTTGCGAAGAGTCACTCGGTGAAGTAAGTCGGGCTCGCCGATCCACTCGGCGACTCTCCCTTTGGTCATTTCCATCGCCCTTCTGCCTTGGCATTCAACATCCTCAAGGTTTGTAACTTTGGGCGATATATCACTGCATCGTGGAACCACTCGGTGATTCACCGACTGCTCCTTTCTCTCGCCAACTTGATTTTTACCCTCAGATCTTGGCACACTGGAACTTTAGGCGGTCAAATGGCAACTCGGCGACTCACCAAGTGGACTTGGCAATCACCAGACTCTCTTTTCTTCATTCTTTCAAATCGCTTTGTTCCTTTTTGCAACTTAGTGTCGTTGCTTTGTTCCACAATCCATAATCCTGAAAATCAAGGGTTTCACATTAGTTAATGGCATAAAATAAGCATTTAAAGACACTAAACCTATACAAATAAAGCCCTAAATGAGTCCAAATCTCGGACTCATCAGGCTTAGCCACTGGTCTAGGGACCACGACTTCCCAAACGGCTCGTGGACACCTAGACGGCTCTTGAAGCACTCCATCTGGGGGCTCCCATCTGCCGTAAGTCAGGGTCAGTTGGGTATTTTCCTAATTATTTTATCTCGACACTATGTCATTTTTCCCTAAACAAGAATACTTATATAAATGATTTTAAACCCAACACCAAGCCATTCAAGTAATTCTCTAAAACTACCAAAAAGAAGAGCAAATCTTCCTCTCCAAAATATTTATCTCTCTAGAAAAGCTTGAAGAAGAAGGGTTCAACCTAGGGCTTAAAGTCAAGTCTCAAATTCCTCCATTGAAGATATGCAATTGGAATTTAGGTATGATAATTTTCATCCATGGATTCATTCCATTCATGGAGTTCCAAAAATTCTCTAATTTTGTAAGATATAAATCCCCAATTGAGTTAGGGTTTTTCTTCTATGTGGTGGGTTCTCTTGATTATTGATTTAATTGATAGATTTATGATCTTTTATACGTGAATTGAGTTAATCTAATGTTTTTATGATGACCCCCCATGAATCCATGTAATTCCTATGTTTTCATGTTATGATCATATAATATGTTTTTGGATTATGAAAGAAGAGCTTATGAAATCAAGCATGATTAGAATTGCATGATTTTCTGATGAATTATGGAATTATGCATGTTCTTGTGAGATTTATTTAAATGCTTTAAGGATGCTTTGAGATTGAAGTATCAATGATGTTGTTGTTGTTGTGTTGTTCAAAGGATTTCTCATATACACATGAAAGCATAATTTCTGAAACGGCATTCTCACATAATAAGGGTTCTTCGAGTGAAAGGTCTTTTCACCTAAAAGAAACCAATAAGTAAGAAGTTATGCCAATGTTGAGGCAAGAGGCGATTACCCATGCTCTCTAATTGAAATTACAAGAGGCGATTACCCATGTCATATGATATAAGGAAAAGAGGCGATTACCCATGTTCCTTTATGAGCTAAGATGAATATGATTAAGAACTATTCCGTGGAAGTTAAGCGTAGTACTGAGTGGACAAGCGGCGATTACCCATGTCCCATAAACTATGCGTCATCATAGGATGTCTAGATAGACACTAGCTAGTGGATCCACAATAGCTAGAAGTTCATGGTCCTTACCTTGGCAAGTAGGACAACCCTTTCCGCATGGGAGACACCGGATTCCATGTTGATAGGTCACATGGTATTATATGTCGGTTAAGGCTACTTCCCACAAGCAAGCTATGATGAATTAAGGTTACTTCAAGAAGTATCGTAAGTATGTTTTAAGATGATATTCACTTGCATTGATCATGATTTTACGACTTATGTTTTCCAACATTCAAGATTCATGTTTTAGCTTGATCATTTCATGCTCATGAAAATGCCCATTTTTAGCATGACTTCATATTTTTATGCATGGCTATCATACTTGGTACATATTTTATACTAACGCATACTCTTGCCTACAATTCCCCAAATGTAGGGTCCGACAGTCAGGGTTCCCAATTTCGTGGCTAGAGTTCATTGACGAGATTCCAAACTTTAGTGAGACCTCATACTTTGAGGACCAGATCTTCATTGTTTTCAATTTTTCCTTATTTTTAGTTTTGGACATGATGCATGGGATAGGCCCATATTCATTCTTATGTACTAGATGGCTTTGAGACGATGTTAGATTTTCCACTTTTCTTTATAAAACTTTGATACATTGAAACTGTCTTTTAAATATCTTTGTGTATTTCTTATGTTATGAATGCTAAGTGGCTTCTATGGGGCCTCTCAGGGTCCTACACGCCATGTTACGCCTAGGGACTACCTTGGGTCGTGATAAATATTTGTATTTATGTGATTGAATTCATGATGGGATTTTAGATCTTCTTCCTACGCTTCATATGATTTCTTGAGTTCCATTCGAGGATGAATATTCCCAAGGGGGAGATATTGTAACACCCCGAATTTGAAAAAGAAGGAAAATTTCAATTTTGGGCTGATGTCTGTGTCTACAGGTCCCACTTATAGTCCGTATAAGCTTTTACGGGCCGTAGATGGCAACCGTAGGTATTGCCAAATAATTTTTTCAAATTAATTTTTTTTGAAACAATTGTTAGTACCCTTTTTACGGTTCAACAGGACGGTCCGTCATTCCATGTACGAGCCATAGATAGGTCTCGTAGGTGACCCCAGACTTATTGAAATTTTAAATCTTAAAGTTGGTTTGTATGGTTGGTATGTACGGTCCATAGAAAGATCTATGAGCCATACATAGGTTCTGTCGAATGTTGGCCAAATTTAGAGTCTGATCAGTTTCTAGCTCGACTAGTATGGTCCTTAGAAGGACCTACAGACCGTAGGTCCAACCGTAGATGGTGGTTGGCAGTTATTTTTTAGGGTTTTTGGTTTTTCCCCTAATTAATAAATGCTTAACTAGGTCTTTTTGATCCTAATACTAGATCCTATATAAGTCTTTTAAGCCTAAGAGTTAACTATTCTAAATCATTCTTCAAATTCCCCAAAATCCCTCAAAATTCTTCCCCCAAAATTCCTCTCTCTAAAGCTTGAAGAAGAGTCTAAGGTTTCAAGATCAAGTCTCCAAATTCACCATCGATTATGAGATTTTGACATCAAGGTATGGTAGTATTCACCTATGAAATTCTTTCCTCCATAGGTTCTTTAATTCTCAAATTTTACAAGTTAGAATCTCCAATTGAAGTAAGGGTTTTATTCAATCTCATGGGTTTCTTTCAATTATGATGCAATTGATTGTATATATATTTTTATGCATGAATTGAGATAATTACATGTTTTAAGAAGAATTCACATGAACCCATGCATGATCCATTATTTCTAGGTTTTGATAGCATGATGAAGTTTTTGAATTATGAAAGAAGAATATATGAAGATATGCATTTTTCTTTATGACACAGACATAAATGAATTAAGGTTACTTTGAGAGTAAAGCGACGATGTTGTTTTTGTTCTTGTGAAAGGTTTTCTCACCTAAGTTGAATCAATATAAGGAGCTATTCTAATGAACTCTAGCTTGGATTGGTTACTTAATTATGCCTTTCCATGGATAAAAAGATGAATATGATTAATGAGTATTCCGTGGGATTTATGCTTAGCACCGAGTGGACAAGCGTCGATTACCCATGTCCCATAACTATGTGCCACCATAGGTTTGTTTTAGATAGACATTAGCTAGTGGATCCGCTTTAGCTCAAGTTTATGGTTCTTTCCTTGGCAAGTAAGGACATCTCTTTTCAGTGTTGGATAGACACCAGATTCCATGTTATAGCTCACATGGTCTATATTAGTTAAAGGAAAACATCAAACAATAATGAACTAAGGTTACTTTATAAAAGTATCTCACAAGTGTTTTGTAAGATGTTTAGCTTGCATTGACCATAATTATGACTTATGTTTTCTAACATGTTATTTTATGATTTCTCTTGGTCATTGCATGTCATGTAAAGTTCGTTTTAGCATGATTTCATAATTCTTATGCATTGCTATCATACTCGGTACATTTGATGTACTAACACATATTTGTGCCTACATTGTTTCATTAATGTTGGGTCCAACGCTCTCATCTCCCATCTCCCATACTCATGGCGTGACCCTCATAGACATTGATGATTGGTGAGTCCTCATGTTTTGAGGATCGAGACTCTTTTATTGTTTTCATGTCATTTTCATTTTAGACCTTGTATGTTATGTATGGGTTAAGTCCCAATTACTCCTTTTATGTAATAGATGGCTTTGAGATTTATGTTTAGACTTCCACTTTTGTCAAACTCTTTTATATGAAATGCTACTTTTAAACTCTTTTGTTTCTATTATCTTGTATGATGTATACTAAGTGGCTTGTGTAGGGCCTCTCGGGGTCTTATATGCCATGTCACGCCAAGGGTGTACTTTGGGTCGTGACAAGCACTTGAAAAAAACCCTTCCACGAACCTTCTATAATATCCAGCCAAACCCAAGAAACTTTGAATACCAAAGGAGATAGAGGTCTAGGACAATTCTTAACCGCTACCATCTTCCTAGGATCTACCTCAATACCCTTACCAAAAATAATGTGACCAAGAAAATCCACGGATATCAACAAAAACTCACATTTATTAAACTTTGCAAATAGTTTTTGGTCCTTGAGGACTTGCAACACAATCCTCAAATGATCGGCGTGCTCATCCTCAGTTCGAGTAAATCAAGATGTCATTAATATACATGATCACAAACATATCAAGATATTGTTTAAACACTCTATTCATCAAGTCCATAAATGTGGCCGAAGGATTAGTCAAACAAAATGCCATTACCAAAAACTCATAATGTCCATATCGAGTTCGAAAAGCCGTCTTTGAAATGCCATCTTACTTCACCCTCAATTGGTGATAACGCAGCCGGAGGTCAATCTTAGAGAAGTACCTCACTCCTTGGAGTTGATCAATCAAATCATGTATCCTTGGAAGAGGATACTTATTCTTAATGGTAACCTTGTTCAATTGCCGATAGTGAATACACATGAGAAGGGAACCATCTTTCTTTTGAACAAACAAAACCGGAGCAGCCCATGGAGAAATACTAGGTCAGATAAAACCCTTATCCAACAAGTCTTTCAATTATTCATTTAATTCCTTAATTTTTGTTGGATCCATACGATAAGGAGGAATAAAGATATTTTGCATATCTTGTAGAAGGTAAATACCAAAGTCTATTTCCCTTTCGGGAGGAACACCAGGTAGATCATCTGGAAACACTTCCAGAAACTCATTAACAACGGAGGCCGACTCAAGAGTAGGGTTTTCGGAATCCGTATCTCTAACCCAAACAAGGTGATATATAAAACCCTTAGAAATAATTTTTCTAGCTTTAAGACAAGAAACAAACTAACCCTTAGGCATAGAATTTCCCTCCTTCAACACTAAGACGGGCTCATTAGGAAACTGAAACTTGACCACTCAGGATCTACAACCAATAGAAGCATAGAAAGAATGGAGTCAAACAATACAAAAAATAACATCGAAATCTAACATATCAAGTTCTACAAGATCAACATGATTGACTCTACGGGATAAGGAAACAAGACTAATTCTATAGACTATCTTAGCCACAATGGATTCACCTATAGGTGTAGAGACAGAAAAGGGTCTATCGACACATCCAGAAGAACATCAAACATCATTGACCAAAATGGCGTCACAAAAGACAAGGTCGCACTAGGATCAAGCATAGCATAAACATCAAGATGAATGAATACATACCAGTAACAACATCAGGAGAACCCTCTTGATCATGATGATTTTGAAGTGCATAGCATCGGTTTTTCTTTGGAGCATTTGAACCAAAACCACTAGACACAACTTGCCTACCATTATTTCCCTTATCAATTCTATACGAACAATCTCTCAAGCGATGACCACTTTTACCCCAACAAAAGCAAATATCCGTACCCATCAAGCATTTTCCTGGATGACTCTTGCAACTTTTGGCATGCGAGAATAAAAGATCCATTTCCACTGCCATTTCCTCCTTGAGGCTTACGGTTAGACACCCTCTATTTGTTGAACTTTTAAGCCGGAGCATTGAAGGAACCTTGACGGGAAAACCTTTACCGGGACCTATATCGACTATGTCCACCGGACCTTGAATGTGCAAAGTCACCAGCACCTGTCATTGCCTTATTTTCCTCCCTAAAACTTTCCTTAAGTTTCTCCTCTTCAATTTGTTGAGCATTAATCATTAGATGTGAAACGTCAATTTCCTTGATGAGAATGGCAGTACAATATTTTTTAACCACCATCTTGGACACTCCCAAAACAAACTTACTCATCTTTGCCCTAGGATAGAAAACCATAGTAGGAGCATATCTAGACAATTGTGTGAATTTTAAGGCATACTCCTTCACACCCATATTCCTTTGATGCACGTTAATAAACTCAAGTACATTTGCCTATCTCATCTCCAGGGGAAATAAACTATCAAGAAAAGCAACCTTAAGCTTCTCCCAATCAAGATGACCTACATCAACTGCCCTTTCTTCCTTCCATTGGTTGAACCAAACTTGAGCAACACCCTTAAGTTATAAGCGACCAATTCTGCCTTTTCCACCGATATCACTCCTATGATCATCAAAACCTTGTATACCTCATCAATAAACTCTTGAGGATCTTCCTCAACCTTGGAACCATGAAACTCTAGTGATTTATCTTAGTGAAGTCTCTCACTCTAGTTCCCGTCGTACCCATATTTGGGTTCACGGTGACCAGAGCCTTCCTATTGGCTTGAGCCATCATGGATTTATCCAACACTTGAAAACCAGCTCGAAACTTCACATTAGTCACTTGTTCGGTCAAAGGGTTGGTCGGAACTTAAGAAGCTTCTTGAAGATCTTGAACAAGACTCTACTCGATGTGGATTATGAGACATCCTAGGACCTTTCTAAATCTTGTGCACTGAATACCAAGTTTGTCACGACCCACAGTATACCTTAGGTGTAACATGGCGTATAGAACCCCGAGAGGCCCTACACAAGCCACTTAGCATACATCATATAAGATAATAGAAATATAGACTTTAAAAGTAAGCATTTCATACATCAAATGAGTTTGAAAAAGAAGAAGTCTTACATAAGTTTCAATAAATCATTTACTACATCATAAGGAAAGTGATTGGGACGTAACCCATACATCACCTACAAAGTCTGAAAATGGAAATGACATAAAGCTATAAAGTGTCTCGATCCTCAGAACATGAGGAATCACCAACTTTCGAGGTAATGGAGACCAGGAAAGAGGGAAGCTTCAGTCAGCCTTAAGGCATGGAATCGTAATTCTCCTTAGATTTTTTCGTTGAGGTAAGGTATAAGGTAAGTCCTGCAAGTTCGTTCCTTGAAGTATTTTCCTCTTAGTTTAAGCTCTTCGATGATATAAACCATCTAATCAAAAGGAAGGAAGGATAGACAGTCCAGCAGGTGTATAAGGATGAAGTGAAGATGAGGTAAGGATGGCTTGGGCACCTCTGGAATTATGAAATCCTCTTCTAGGCATGTTCCCGATACTATACTAGTGAAAGAAGTTCCTTACCTTTTGTTTTGCTTGTGGGCTGGTGCAGACTTCCTTCTTTATGCTCATAGGCTTAACCAACCTAGAGCACGGTGTGCTTGTATACCAGTAGGCTATTACGACACACCGGAGACCTCGGCCATAAGACTTTAGGCGCAACGACGCAACTATTATATTCAACGGAAAGTTTTGAAAATATTTCATTGTTCCTAGATGGGTATAAAACTGTGTTAGAATTCTTGGAACGGAACAAAATAAAGTTGGGTCGAATGCATAAATGGATAAGGCTGCGGCTTCAATTAAATTATAGGGAAAGAAAAAGCAACGAGCTTTTGTTCTTAATTTTAATGATTCCCGATCTAATTAGACGTTAAAAATTTATTAGTGCCCAGCAAGATGATCAGTCCGAGAGTGCTGGAGAGAAGAGAAAATGGTAAAAACCTCTCTTATTCGGTCACCGAGAAGTGGGATGACTCTTCAGTAACCCAGGGTGATCCGACCCCTTCGATGCTTTTTTCACTGTGTACCCCCTCCATCCTTTGGAGGCCTTCCTACTTTCCGGCCTTTCACTTCCCGCTTGAGGAACAATCTCTGGATGTTCCAGTAGCTTTGCTTTATTCTAAGTCAATTTTTACAAGACCAGCTTGAAGCCTGGATTTTTAATTAGATTCTATCCTACTGGGTAAATAAGGTAGTTTTTTCCTGCTCTGAAGAGAGACCTTGAGGGGGAACAACAGACCTAAGCAACTTGTGGAAAGAGCTGCTCTGTGAAGCTCGGCGTTCAGTGTTCTTATGGAGGAAGCATACTAGAAAGAGAATTGAAAGGGCCTTCAAAAAAGAGCAAGGGGGTCTTAAGCACCCAAGAGATTTCTAGCCACGAGTGTGTGAGGTAGGAGCGTCGGACCCTACATTCATGAGATATTGTGAGAACAAATATGAATTAGTACATTGAATGTACTAAGTATGGGGCAATATGCATAAAATAGGCACGATAGCATAAATGGTTTAAATATAGTATACATGATCATTCTTTGAACAATTAAAGGCTTAAATAAGAAAAACATAAAAAAAATCATAAGATATAGTCAATGCATTAGAGGTAGGGGACATAAGAAAAAGCTTTTGAAGAAAACATAGTGATTTTTGTGGGATCTTAGCTTTAACCGACAATAATACCATGAGAGCTATATCATGGAATCTGGTATATCCCTCATATAAAAAGAAATGGAATCTACTTGCCAAGGTAGAATCCGTACATATCATCTTTTGCTAGTGGACCCACTAGCTAGGTCATTTAAGACAATCCTACGGAGGCATGTAGTTTTGGACTAGAGGTTGCTACTAGGGACTACCCTAATTTAGGCTCCACCTCAAATCCCTCTCGGTGCTAAGTCTAAATCCCAACGGAATAGATAAATGTCAAATATCATTATAACATAGGAAAGGCAATGATTGATACCAAGCCACATCTTTCAAGATCAAAACAAAGAATATCTCCTTAAACATAATTCAACATGGATGAGAAAACCTTTCTCCAATGTGAATCCATATGTGAGAAATACTTTTCACAATCATGATCATTATAACATGTGAGAAAAACTTTCACAATAACATTGATACTATCCTTTCAAAGCATCCCTAACTCATTTACAATAACTTCATTAAACATGCATATCTTCATAAATTCATAAATTCATAATTCATAGGTTCATGAGTCCATCATAGGTTCATAATTAAAAATCATAATTTACGCATGGGTCAAAATAATTTCGACTACAAATCATGATTTGACATTAAATCAGAAATTAGAAGTTTAAATCAACAAAAATAAATCATAATTGAGTGAAACCCATAAATATTGAATTGAAAACCCTAATTTGAATCAATTGAAATTGAAGGAAGACACTGGAAACCTTGGGGATCCTATGGAGGAACGGACTCCATGAAAGAATACCCACATGCCTTGATACTTAAAGACCAAAAATAATGGAGGATTGGAGACTTCGATTAACCCTAGTTCCTCCTCTTCTTCCTTAGTCATGATAGAATTTGGGGAGTGAATTTGGGGGAATTTAGGAGAATGAATAGAAAATGGTAACTTGGGGCTTAAAAGCTTCATATAGGGCTTAGGTTATAAAGAAAAATGACATAGTATTGGATTAAAACAATTAGAAAAATATCTAAAAGACCTTTAAAATAACTGTCGGACCTCGACCTACGGTTCTGACCTACGGACGTAGACTTTCTATGGTCCGTACTGGTCAACCGTAGACCATGTTTTGGGACAATGAAATCACCTATTTTTGGATGAAACACTTCTACAACTCTTAGGTCTCCCTACGTTCCATATATACCATTCACAAAAACCAACTTAACCTCTTAAAATTGTACGAAGTCAGGGACCTACCAATGAGACCTATCTACGACTCACACATAAAATGATGGGCAGTTCTGGTGAACCGTAAAAGAAGTACTAGGACTTGAATTTAGAAAATTATTTACCCTTTTCCTACGATTTCCATCTACAGTCCGTAGATGGGACCCGTAAACACAGCCTGCAACCCAAAAACTTCTTTTCTTTCTTTTCCAATTTTTGAGTTGTTACACCCTTAACCCCAAATTAACCCTCACACTCTGGGTTTTGACTATTAGATGGAAGATTATCATGCCAAATCTCTGTTGTTTAACCTCTTTTCCCATTCGTTACTTCCCTGGTCAGACAAGTAGGAATAAGGCGGGTTCTAACATTGTGCACTATTATAAAGAAATCAAAACGAATTGATCAACAATACATGCAGAAACACTATTCAAGAGTTATTTAATTATTAGTTTAATATAGTTAATTAGTCATGGTTCCCTCAACCCTAGTTGTGGATTTTGCTACTATACTCGGGTGATCACAATTCATAATATGTTTGTTCAAATAAATTATGAATTTACAATTTGAGTAGATGAAATCCGAAATCTTGAATCGATGAACAAAAGCTATATATAAACCAACACTTCAAGAATTAAAATGGACAAAGTGTTCACAAGTTAATTCTCAAAGCCAAAAACAAAAATATAAATTTGTCTAACTCTCAAAAAAGTAAATTACAACTAATATTTATACCCATCAAAATCCTAAATGAAGTCGAAAAAGGAAATATAGGAACATTGGCTCGGCCGTCAATCCTACGATTCATAGGAATTCCTACGGTTCGTAGAAACCTTCCGCCAAACAACATCTTTACTTATTAACTTCTGCACTTTTCTACGGGTTTTTTCTACGACCCATAGAACATTGCATGACCCATTCTGGCTTTTTGTCATTCCAGTACTGGAGCTCAAAATCTTTGAAATATTCCATGATTTGTTTCTATGGCTTGTGGAAATTCCTACGACTCGTTATTTAGTCTTGTCGTTTTACACTTAGCCCCAATTTTTATTACTCCAGTCTATGACTCATTTCTACAACTTGTAGAAAAGTCTACGACTCGTAGGTTGAGTCGTCAAACACCAAAAATGCTGTTGCTTCTACTCTTTTCATCCCAACAGATCCAAAACCTATTTTCCTACAAAATTAAAACAAATACCATCATATCTACTAACAAATGCTTAAGACACGCGCAAAATTCCAAATTTAAAGCATTAAAAGTACTGTAAATCTGTAGTTCATCAACACCCTCAACTTAAAATCATTGCTTGTCTTCAAACGAAACTACTAACTCTAAACGACACGATGCAAAAGCAAACCCAAAAATACAAGCATTCACATGATATTTTTCGCAATAGTCAACCCTCAATTATAAGTTTTAGCACAGTACAATGATTAAGTTCAACAACAAGCCAACACATGCCGATCAATTTATGACATAGACTTACCAATAGACACATTCACATACAAAAATAGCAATCACCAAGATACCTACTCTTTGACAATTTAACTTGTGCTCTCACAGCTAAGAAATCCCTTTGTTCACATAGATAATGATTTATAGTTTAATTTCAGGGACTTAGTATACGCTCACTCTCAAAATTTAATTCAATACAATACATGCACAATACCATAGGCTTACCCTTATATTCTAAACTTAGACTTTCAAACTGTTAAATTAGGATCACTATATGACTTTCTTAACTTGTAACGTAGGCTAAGGGTTAGGTTTGGTATATTTGAATATTAAGTGACTTTTTTTCCCTCCTTGACATTACATTGGATATTTTCCTCTTTAACAACCAATCCTGGTATCACCTTAATCTTTCTTTTCTCCTCATTGTTCATTGATGCTCGGTGTGGCTGTGACGTGCTTTTCTTTTTTGTTCAACTTTTTCATAAACTTTTTCACTGTTTTATCTTTTATTTTCTTTATTCTGCCACACCATTTTCATATTTTATTTTTAGGGGATAGAGGTCTAGGCCAAATCTTGACCGCACCTGTCTTCTTATAATCTACCTTGATACACTTACCGGAAACAATCTGACCAAGAAAAGCCACGAACCTTAACAAAAACTCACATTTACTAAATTTTGAAAAAAGTTGTTGGCCCTTCAGGAATCGCAACACAATTCTCAAATGATTGGTATGCTCATCTTCACTCCTTGAGTAGATCAATATATCATCAATGAACACAATCACAAACATATCAATGTATTGTCTAAACACCCTATTCATCAAATCCATAAATGCGGCCGGAGTATTAGTCAAACCAAACGACATTACCAAAATCTCATAATGACCATACTGAGTTTGATAAGTCGTCTTCAGAATGTCATCTTCCTTCACCCTCAAATGGTGATAACCCGATTGGAGGTCAATCATAGAGAAGTAGCTTACTCCTTGAAGTTGATCAAACAAATCAACTATCTCTGAGAGAGGATACTTATTCTTAATGGTCACCTTGTTCAACTGACGATAATCAATACACATACGAAGTGAACCATCTTTCTTTCTAATGACAAAACTTGAGCGCCCCATGGAGAGATACTCGGTCGGATGAAACCATTATCCAATAAATATTTCAATTGCTCCTTTAATTCCTTAAGTTCTACCAGAGCCATTCGGAAGGAGGAATAGAGATAGGTTGCATATTTGTGAGAAGGTCAATACAAAAGTCTATTTCCTTTTCAGGAGGAATATCGGGTAGATCATCAGGGAAAACATCCCAAAACTCATTAACAACGGGGACCGACTCAAGAGTAGGGGTTTCAGAATCCATATCCCTTACCCTAGCTAGATGGTAAGAGAAACCCTTAGAAATCATCTTTCTATCTTTAAGACAAGAGACAAACTGACTCTTAGGTGTCGAATTTCCCCTTTTCCACTCTAGGATGGGTTCATTTTGAAACTGAAACTGGACTACACGGGTTCTACAATCAATAAAAGCATAACATGCATACAACAAATCCATACCAAGGTTAACATCAAAATCTAGCATACTAAGCTCTTCAAGATCAACATGAGTTACTCTATGGGACAAGGAGATGGGACACTTTCTATAGACCCTCTTAGCCTCAATAGAATCACCAACAGGAGTAGAGACAGAAAAGAGATCTAACAACACACCCTGAATAATATCAAACCTCATAGCCACATATGGCGTCACAAAAGACAAGGTAGAACCGGGGTCACGTAAATCATAAACATCAAGTTGGAAAAATTTTAACATACCGTTAACTACATCGGGCGAACCCTCTTGCTAATGACGAGTCTGAAGTGCATAGAATCAGTTTTGTTTCTGACTCTCACTAGAACCAGATGATGGATTAAGTTGAGCACTTCGATGATTACCTCCATCATTTTTAGCAACTGAGGGACAATCTCTTATCTTGTGGTCTATCTTACCACAACCAAAATAAGCATTGGACCCCGCTAGACACCTACACTCATGCTTCTTTCCACACTTAGCACAAGTAGGCAATGAAGATCCACTACCATTTCCTCCTTGAGGCTTAGGGTTAGACACCCTATCTTTGTTGAACTTAGGAGGAGCAATAGAGGAACCTTGACTAGAAAAACATTGTTGGAACTTGGAATGACCTTGTCCATCCAACCTTGAGTGAGAGAAGTTACCATCGTCGGTTTTGGCCGTCTTTGCCTCTCTAGACCTTTCCTTAAGTTTCTCCTCTTCAATTTGTTGAACATGAACCATGAGACGAGAACTGTCCATATCATTGATAAGCATAGCGGCACGAAATTTCTTAACCACCATCTCATACACACTTGAAACAAACTTACTCGTTCTCGCCCTAGGATCGTCAACCATAGTACGAGCATATCGAGACAATTGTATGAACTTCAAAGCATATTACTTCACACTCATATATCCTTAAAAAAGGTTGATGAATTCAAGCACCGTTGCTTCCCTCATTTCAAGGGGAAATAACCTATCAAGGAAAGCAACCTTAAACTTTTCCTAATTGAGAGGACCCGCATCAACTGCCCTCCCTTCCTTCCATTGGTTGTACCAAACTTGAGCAACACCCTTAAATTTGTAAGTGGCCAATTCTGATTTTTCTACCGGCATCAGTCCCATGATCATCAACACCTTATATAACTCATCAATGAACTCTTCAGGATCTTCCTCAACCTTAGAACAATGAAACTCCAGAGGATTCATTCTAATGAAGTCTCTCACTCTAGTCGCCGTCGTACCCACATTTGAGTTCATGGGGACCGTGACCTCCTTATTCTCTTGAGCCATCATGGCTTCAACCAACACTTGAAAAGCAGCCCTAAACTCTGCATTAGTCACTTTCTCAGCCAAAGGGTCAACCGAAACTTGAGGATCTTAAGAAGGAGCCTCTTGATTCACATTCTCTCCCGCATTCCTTCTAGAATATGCCCTTCTAGTGGCCATATCTTATAAGGCATCATATAAGGATTAGGAGAGAGACATTATAGAGTCAAACTCTATTGCACGACTTTTAGATTAATGAAAGAAGTGTAGTTTCCTAAACATCTTATAACCTCTCGTTCATAAATGCGGCGTGCTTTACACTCATGAACAAGACTCTACTCGACGTGGCTTATGAGACTTCCTAAGATCTTTTTAAACATGGTGCTCTGATTACCAAGTTTTTCATGACCCAAGGTAGACCCTACGTGTAACATGGCGTATAAGACCCCGAGAAGCCCTATACAAACCCTTAGCATGCATAGACAAGATAATAGAAATTTAAGTGATTTAAATGATCATTTCAAAGCATAGAGTTTTATAAGACGAAGCAGAATCTAACAAAGTATCAAGCCATCTAGTACAGAAGAAGAAATTGGAACGTAACCCGTACATCAAGTTGAAAAGCTGAAAATTTAAAACTTAATGAAGTAAGGCTCATTTAGGGCTTTGTTTTGATAATTTTAGTGTCCTAAAATGTTAATTTATGCTATGAACTGATGTATAAACCTTGACTTTTAGGTATGTGGATTGAGGAGCAAAGCAAGGACACTAACAAGCAAAAAGGAACAAAACAAGCTGAAGAGGGGAAGGAAAGCAAACCTGATGATTGCCAAGAGCACTCGGCGAATCGCCGAGTTACCCCCCAGCCCGCCTAATTTTACAGTACACAGTGCCTGAAACGAGAGGAATTCGGGCGAACGGTACTCTATATCAGCAGATCGCCGACCCGATCGGTGAAATAAGATTGTACCACCGAACGCACTGAACAAGACAAAGATGAAGTTGAATTGGCGAGCAAAAGGACTAAAGGGCGGATCAGAGAAGTGATCGGCGATCCCGATGTAGATCGCCTAAAGTTACAGTGCATAATGGATGAAAACGTGAAGAAAGAAGGCGATGGACAAGGATGATCGGCGAGTCACCGACTAGTCAGAGAAGCCCAACTTTTCTCGCCGATCAACCCCAAAAAGCCACATCTCAGATCTGTATAAATTGATTTTGGGAAGAGAGAGAAAGGTCAGCCATTGTAGAATGAAATAGAGAGAACAAAAACACTAATCTTGTGGTTTTGAAGTGATTTTCTGGAGAAATTTGAAGTGAGTGTTGTAATAGAAAGAGATTTTATTCATTTTAAGACTTGGAAATTAACACCCAGCTATGGAACTTGTAGTAGGTATTAGATTTTCTAATTTTATGATGAATAGATAAAACCCCATTCTTGGGGGTTTGACAATGTGATTAATTGTTGAATTTTGATTGATGGGTGTTAGTTATTATCAATTGTAATCCTAAATCGAAGTGGGTCTGACTTATTGTTGTGGTTTAATTGCTTTGTTTTATGATATTTCAGTATGATTTAGTGTTTTTTGCTTCCTTGAGAGAGAAGTCTAAAACTAAGGTGATAAGTAGGCCCTCGTAGTTATTGGGTCATGGTGAGTTCAGCTCGAGAAAGTGAATCCCAAGATTCATTCTATGTATTCAGCTCCAGAGAGTGGATGTAGTGAGGTTGTGAGCTGGTCTCCATGTTTAGCACATTGAGGTTCGAAAAAACTCTTCAAACGAGGTAGTTGTACTAGAGAAAAGTACCTCATCTAAAGTTCATCTTACCGATGAAGAGTTAGTATTTTTGATTATCAATGATCACCCATTGAGTTGAGTTTAGCAATTGATTGGTCAATCCCCCAAGCATCTTTTTCCTATTTGATTACTCTTAATTAATTGTTGAGATTAATTTCTTACCTAAAACCCCTTACCTTGACATTGATTTCACCCTTCTAATTTTATTAATAGTTTTCGATAATCTTTATTCCTTCAGCTACAAAATTCACTATTTTAACTTCATACTTGAATTCAAAAAGAAACTGCTCCCTGTGGGATCGTCTCCAACTCTCTTGTTGGGTTTATACTGCGTAACGATAGTCTACACCTAGTATCGGATGAGGTGTAGTTGATACGTTAATCAAAATAGCACCGCTGTCGAGGAGTGGTGTTGTTTAGAATTCTCTTATAGAAGTTTAATTTGTGATCTTGTTGGCTGAAGTTGAATCAATTTGATTTGTTATGTGTTTGTGCTGGCTGTGTTGAACAGGAGAAGATATGAGTGAGGCAGGGAGTAACGCTAACCAAGTGGGCCATCAAGGCGACATTGATGATCTTAATAGCATACATAACCCAGTTCAAATGGATGGACTTGGTACAATCTTTTTACCGTCAAGCGAAGGAAATGCTATATTCCATCTTACTAATGCAACACTCCATCTCCTCCAAATGAAAGGACTTTATGGAGGTTTGGCTCATGAGGACCCACATGAACATACGTGGAATTTCAGGGATGTTTGTAGTCCGTTCTCATTCAAGAACGTGTCAAAAGAATCAGTCCGCCTCAGGTTGTTCCCATTATCTTTGACGGGTGAAGCTAGCAAATGGTTGGCTGAGTTACGAAAGAATTCCATCACCTCTTGGGATGAGCTTACCATGGCGTTCAATGTAAGATTCTTTCCCCCGTCGAGGATGATGATACTCAGAGACAACATTCAAGGTTTCAAGCGATTGGAAGGTTAACCGATCCACGAAACATGGCTGAGGTTTAAGAAGCTATTACTTCAATGCCCAACGCACGGACTTCCAAACAACGTGCTACTCCAATACTTCTATAGAAGTCTTGACTCAGTAAAAAAAGGGGTACCTGATCAATTGGTTCGAGGAGGAATAATGTAGCAATCGTTTGAGGTATCTTCGGCCCTACTTGATGACATGACCAAAATAAATCAAGCATGGTACACTCAGGACGACCAAGTCTTGCCCTTTTTTTTTAGGATGATACAAGAAAAGCTTGATAAAGAAAAAGAAAGGGATGAAAACATTAGTAAAATGTTATCCCAAATGGAGCTGCTACAAAGACAAGTGCTTAGAAAATGTGAGAAAACCCAAAGAAGCAAGGGGAGTGCTTAGAGTTGAGGAGGATTCTTACTTGTGATACTCAATGTCGGGGGAGAATCAAGGTTGGAACTTTCACAAGGATGAGGAGGGTTTCCACCCAAGCTACTTGAAGCAGGGTGGGAATTAACGTTGGAACTCCCACAAGGAAGAAGAGTGGAGGCGATACTATCATAAATGGGCCGAACAAAGTGACCATGGGAGAAGAGAAGATGAGCATGAAGAAGACCGCACACAATCGAGTGATAGCCCAAAATCAAAGGGTAGTGCAAGTAGTCTTCGAGTGGATGATTTGTTGTCTCGCATCCTTGACAAAGTTAAAGGATCGGATGAGATGCTTAAAGAAATGAAAGCTAACTTTTCATCGTTAAACAATAGAGTAAATTCTCATGCTGATGCAATAAAACAACTTGAAATTCAGTTGAGTCAACTTTCAATACAAGTGGAACCCATGGTAATGGAGAAAAGCAAAACCATAGACACAACAATCTTGAGGGAGGATGGTGAAAAAAATCTGGTTGTGGTTACTCGAAGTGAAAAGGTAGCGATTGGGGATTTGAAGGATAATGGAGAAGCTCAAGTTCATGAAGTGGAAAAAGACATTGATGAAGAAGAGTTTCCCATCCCGCAAAGCCTTGCCAAGGAGTTACAAAAGAATGAAGGAAAGAGCACCTCAAGCCCAAAATTGGTGAAACCTCTTCCCAAAGTAATCCCTCCTTTTCCCCAACGTCTCAAGAAGAAAAATGAGGATCAAAAGTTCAAGAAGTTTCTATCATTGTTCAA
Organism: Solanum etuberosum; assembly: GCA_029582245.1. Taxonomy (NCBI): domain Eukaryota; kingdom Viridiplantae; phylum Streptophyta; class Magnoliopsida; order Solanales; family Solanaceae; genus Solanum; species Solanum etuberosum. Next base: position 68,489 of record JAJONR010031827.1, read on the forward strand.
GACACTCTCCATAAATCTACCATTAGTAGAAGCATTGTTGGAGATGCCGGGTTATGCCAAATTTATGAAGGAGTTAGTCACCAAAAAGAGAAGACTGTATTTTGAGACAATCGAAGTTTCTCATAGTTGTAGTTCAATTATGACTAGTGAGGTGATTAAAAAGAAAGAAGACCCGGGAGCATTGACCATCTCTTGCACTATCGTCATGCTCCAATTTGCCAATGCCCTATCGATTTGGGGGAAAGCATAAATCTAATGCCATACACAATCTATAAACAACTTGGGTTGGGTGAACCGAAGTCCACAACAATGAGGCTCTTGATGGCAGACAGATCGATCAAGCATCCCGTGGGGATACTCTATGATATTTTGGTAAAGGTGGATCAATTCATTTTTCTGGCGGATTTTGTCATTCTTGATTGTGAGTTTGATGCTGAAATTTCCATTATTTTGGGAAGACCATTTCTAGCGACTGGAAGAGCGCTAGTAGATGTTGAAAGCGGAGAATTAAAGTTCCGGGTGAACAAAGATGAAGTTTCCTTTAAAGTTAGTAAGTCAATGAAGCACCCAAGCGGCATTCATGTGGTTTCGACAATCGATATAGTGAAATGAGGAAGTGACTAGTGTGAGTCATTTATTGTGTATGAGTGAACTGCTTGAGGCGGTGCTTGCGAACTATGATGAGACCAAAATACAAGGTTATGATGAGGTTGTGGCAGCCCTTTCGGGATAGGGAGAATGTTCAAGGAATCCATTAAAGCTAGACATTGATCTGAAAAATCAAGAAAATCCTCCCGCCAAACCATCTACAGTGGAACCACCAAAGGTGGAGTTGAAAGCACTCCTCGCGCATTTGCGATATGCATTTTTGTGGGAAAACAACACCCTACCTGTTATTATTGCAGCGACTTGCTTGAATGGCAAGTAAATTTGCTTTTCTAGGTGTTGAGGAGGTACATCAAGGCTATAGGGTGGACGATCACTGATATCGTGGGTATTCCACCCGACATTTTCCCTCACAACATTCAACTTGATAGTGAGTGCAAATCGAGTGTCAAGAATCAAAGGAGATTGAACCCACCAATGCAAGAGGTAGTGAAAAATGAGATAATCAAGTGGTTGGATGCAGGCGTGATCAACCCTATTGCGGATAGCAAATGGGTGAGCCCGGTACAATATGTGTCCAAAAAAGGGGGCATCACGATAGTCCCGAATAAGAAAGGGGAACTAGTTTCGATGAGACCGGTAACCGGATGGAGGGTGTGCATGGATTATCGTAAGTTAAACTCTTGGGCTGAAAAAAATCACTTTCCCATGCCTTTTATGGACCAAATGCTCGATCGGCTTTCGGAGAGAGGATGGTATTGCTTTTTGGATAGGTATTCCAGATATAATCCAATCTCTATTGCTCCGGAGGACCAAGAGAAAACAACCTTCACTTGTCCATATGGAACGTTTTCCTTCAAAAGGATGTCATTCGGGTTGTGTAACGCACCAGCTATGTTTCAACGTTGCATGCTGTCTATTTTCGCTACTATGGTAGAAGATTCACTGGAGGTTTTTATGGATGACTTTTCAGTTGTGGGCGATAATTTTGAGGTGTGCTTAGCACACTTGGGGTAGGCTCTTCAAATATGTGTGGAAACAAATTTGGTCCTCAATTGGGAGAAATGTCACTTCATGGTTAGAGAAGGCATAGTTCTTGGTCACAAGGTATCACAAAAAGGCTGGAAGTTGATAAGGCAAAGATTGAGGTAATCGAGAAGTTACCACCACCAATCTCGGTGAAAGGTATTCGTAGTTTCTTGGAGCATGATGGGTTTTATCGGAGGTTCATAAAATACTTTTCAAAGATTGCACACCCATTGTGCAAACTTTTAAAGAAGGAGGTGAAATTCAACTTTGATGATGCATGTATGGTAGGATTTAAGTGCTTGAAAGATAAATTGATGTCTAGTCCGGTTATCATTATTCTTGATTGGTCAGCACCCTTTGAAGTGATGTGTGATGCAAGTGGTACAGCATTAGGCGTTGTGTTGGGGAAAAAAACAACAAGCTATTTCATCCAATTTACTACGCAAGCAAGACTCTGAATAATGCTCAGCGTAACTACACGGTTACTGAGCAAGAATTACTTATGGTGGTTTATGCGATTGAAAAATTTCGAGCATACTTGCTAGGTACCAAAGTGGTGATTCACACTGATCATGCCACTCTACGTTATCTAATGGAAAAGAAAGACGCCAAGCCACGATTGATAAGGTGGGTACTATTATTACAAGAGTTTGACTTTGAAGTCAAAGATAGAAAGGGTTGTGAAAATCAGGTAGTTGATCATATCTCCTGGTTAGAGGGTAAAGAGAATGAAGAGCTGGAGGTATACATCAATGACTCATTTCCCGATGAACAGGTATTCATGGTCACTCTAAAGAAAACTCCTTGGTATGCTGATTTTGAAAACTTTGTAGTGTGTGGACTAAGGCCGGACAACCTGAACTTCTACCAACAAAAGCGGTTCTTGTTTGATGTCAAGAAATACTTTTAGGATGAGTCATACTTATTCAGAGAATGTGCAGCCATATTATCCGGCGATGTGTGCCGGAAGAGGAAGTCATTGAAATTCTAAATGCTTGCCATGCCTCTCCAGTTGGTGGTAATCATAGCGGGGTGCGAACAGCCGCTAAAATTCTTCAAAGTGGTTATTACTGGCCATCCCGCTGCAAAGATGCCTATGAATTTGTCAAGAAATGTATACAATGCCAAAAACAAGGCGGAGTGTCAAGAAGGCATGAATTGCCTTTTCAGCCCATTATGGAAGTTGAGTTATTCGATCTTTGGGGGATAGATTTTATGAGGCCATTTGTGAGCTCATTTGGTAACAAGTACATTTTGGTGGCTGTGGATTATGTTTCTAAATGGGTGGAAGTTGTAGCTCTACCCAACAATGAAGGTAAGAGTGTTGTCCAATTTCTGAAGTGCTACATCTTTGCAAGATTTTACACCCCTCGAGCTATAATTGGTGATGGAGGTTCGCATTTTTGCAACCGACTATTTGCATCTGCATTGAGTAAATATGGCGTGAAACATAAGGTGGCAACACCTTATCATCCCCAAACAAGTGGCCAAGTTGATGTTTCAAATCGGGAAATTAAGAGTATCTTGGCTTAGACAGTGAATGAAAATAGAACTGATTGGTCTAGAAAACTTGATGACGCTCTTTGGGCGTATCGCACCGCTTACAAGACACCAATTGGCATGTCCCCTTTTCAGCTGGTTTTTGGGAAATCTTGTCACCTACCGATTGAACTTGAACACAAAGCACTTTGGGTATTAAAGGCATTAAATCTGGATTGGGCAAATGCATCGAAAGAGAGAGTAAACTAGCTGAATGAAATGGAAGAATTCAGGTTGAGAGATTATGAAAGCACAGCTCTCTACAAGGAGAAAATGAAGAAATGGCATGATGCCAAAATCCTCAAGAGAGAATTTCAAACCGGAGACCTTGTATTGCTGTACAATTCTCGACTGAGACTCTTTCTAGGAAAACTCAAGTGAAATTGGTCCGATACTTTTAAGATTACTCATGAATTCAAAAATGGGGCCATTGAGTTGAGGGTCAGGAAGGTCCAACCTTCAAGGTGAATGGGCAACGCTTGAAGTTAAATTTTGTAGAATGCCATGAGATTTCATTGATAGAAGTGGTGTATTTGGAGGATGCGTGAAAACATTTCCACGTAGTGCCATGACGTTAAATAAGGCGCTTCTTGGGAGGCAACCCAAGCGTTAGTGATTTTAAATAATGTATGATGAATTTGTAGGTGTCGGTGATTCTGCGATGCAAAGACTCCTTCTGCGATACGCCGAGTGGATTAGGTGATCACGCATTTGCTCGCCTTTGTGGAGACAATAGTTGGCTGAGATACTGGAATATTGGGCTAAGCATTTACACCACTCGGTGATTCACCGAAATGATTTGGCGAACCCGACTTTCTCCGCCTTTTGCACAGCCCCCAACATGCCGGAGTCTTGGAAATTTAGGCGAGGTTCCACATCCACTTGGCGATCCGCCGATGCTACTCGGCGGTCTAGCCTTTGTCCTCCTTCTTGCCCCAAGATGGAGTGGCTACATAATAGAATTTTCAGCGAGTGGCATGAAATTTGGCGTGTCGCCGATTGGTTCGGCGATCGCCACAACTCTTCGCCTAATGGTCCCCTAGTGAAGATTTCTTCTAACCGTACTCTATTTCATTCAGTAATAGTGCTTCTAGTTTGTTTCTATATTATTTAATCTCTATTGTCTTCTGTTTACCGTGAGTTTTGTTTGTTCTTCGACCACATTGATGACAATGTTGGTTCCTTTTTGTGGGGCGGTGGCTTGTTATTACCTCACACTCCCTTACTTTCCTTTACATTTACAAGTATTGGTTGTGGTCAGTACCGATTACATGGATAGTTCCCTTAATTGAATAAAATAAATGTACGACTACAATGAGGCAAACGAAGTTACATAGGCAATATGTGAACTTTTAGCATCTTGTTGTGACTAACCGGTTTTCGAATGAGTCTCTTGTGATGAACATTGCACACAAGCTAGAAAGTGTGGAGTCTTGTTTGATATTAGTACTAATGCCTTGAGTGACGAGATTACTTTGAACATTCTGTGTGATGACACCTAGAATTTGCCCTGTTAGTTAGGTTGATTGAGTGATGCAAGCACTTGAAATGATCTTAGGCAACAGTTTTGATGAGTGAAAATAATTTTACAATATACCTCTTTTGTGGCAAACCTTGTTAGATGAGTGAACCTTGCTTGTCATATTTTGAGCCTTACCCTTTTTCTTGGAAGAAACTTGAACAATTGTGACCTCTCTTTATTCCATTCACCTATAACTTTCATGAAGTGTGGTTTGTTTGAATAGCCAACTTAGGCCAAAAGCCTAAGTTGGGGGTGTGGTGAAAAGAGAAGGAAAGTAAAAAAGTGTGAGAAATCCCCCTTTGAGTAATGGTTTGAAAAAGATGGAACCCCTCCATGTAAAAAAAGAAAGAAAGAAAAGAAGCAAATAAAAAGAATGAAAAAGTTGTGAAATAAAGTGGTGGAAATTGTAAAAGAAATGGGGTATCCGATAGTTCATATGAATTTGAATAATGGGGTGGATTGTGAGCATATTTAAAATGTTAAAGAAAAAGAGGAAAGTGATGTTCAAACCATACTTCATGAAGGTAGCATCCACTAAGCCTAAATGACCATACCTTGACACTCAACCCCGTTACAAGCCGTGAAAAGGCCTTTGTGATCTTGAGTGAGCTGAAATGAATGTCGATTGGAAAATAAGGGCAAACCTATGGGTGAAGTCATGCATATATTCATCTTTATGAGTGTGAGAGTTGTATGTGATTCTGGAACCTTAAATTGTTGAGAAATTGTGTGTGACTATGGAATCATCTTTGTTGTGAGGGCATTTGAATACCTTTGTTGAGCTTGTACTTGCATTTGAAACAAGTATTGTGAACTTGAGTATCTTTTGTAATGGTGAGTCGCAATTTGAATCTTTGAGTGCACAATTGATCATTGCATGAATAAGTTGAACCTTGTTGTGAGCATTTATGTTGAGTCTTATGCAGCACTATTTGAGACATCCTTATGGAACTGCTGAACTTGAGTTTTACTTGAGGACAAGCAAAAGTTTAAGTTGGGGGTGTTGATGAGTCCTAGATTTGGACTCATTTGGGGTTTTTTTTTGATAATTTTAGTGTCCTAAAATGTTAATTTATGCTATGAACTGATGTATAAACCTTGCCTTTTAGGTATGTGGATTGAGGAGCAAAGCAAGGACAATAACAAGCAAAAAGGAACAAAACAAGTTGAAGAAGGGAAGAAAAGCAAACCTGATGATCGCTAAGAACACTCGGCGAATCACCGAGTTACCCCCCAGCCCGCCTAATTTTACAGTACACAGTGCCTGAAGCGAGAGGAATTTGGGCGAACGGTACTACATATTGGTGGATCGCCGACCCGATCGGCGAAACAAGATTGTACCGCCGAACGGACTGAACGAGACAAAGATGAAGTTGAATTGGCGAGCAAAAGGACTAAAGGGCGGATCAGAGAAGTGATCGGCGATCCCGATGTAGATCTCCTAAAGTTACAGTGCATGATGGATGAAAATGTGAAGAAAGAAGGTGATGGACAAGGATGATCGGCGAGTCACCGACTAGTCGACGTAGACCGACTTTCCTCGTCGATCAACCCTAAAAAGCCACATCTCAGATATGTATAAATTGATTTTGGGAAGAGAGAGAAAGGGTCAGCCATTGTATAATGAAATAGAGAGAAGAAAAACACTATTCTTGTGGTTTTGAAGAGATTTTCTGGAGAAATTTGAAGTGGGTGTTGTCATAGAAAGAGATTTTATTCATTTTAAGATTTGGAAATTAACACCCAACTATGGAACTTGTAGTAGGTATTAAATTTTCTGCTTTTATGATGAATAGCTAAAACCCCATTCTTGGGGGTTTGACAATGTGATTAATTGCTGAATTTGGCTTGATGGGTGTTAGTTATTATCAATTGTAATCCTAAATCGAAGTGGGTTTGACTTATTGTTGTGGTTTAATTGCTTTGTTGTATGATATTTCAGTATGATTTAGTGTTTTTTGCTTGCTTGAGAGAGAAGTGTAAACCTAAGGTGATAAGTAGGCCCTCGTAGTTATTGGGTCATGGTGGGTTCAGCTCGAGAGAGTGAATCCCAAGATTCATTCTATGTATTCAGCTCCAGAGAGTGGATGTAGTGAGGTTGTGGGCTGGTCTCTATGTTTAGCACATTGAGGTTCGAGAAAACTCAATTGAAATGAGGTAGTTGTTAGAGAGAAAAGTACCTCATCTAAAGTTCATCTTACCCATGAAGAGTTAGTATTTTTGGTTATCAATGATCACCCATTCAGTTGAGTTTAGCAATTGATTAGTAAATCCCCCAAGCATCTTTTTCCTATTTGATTACTCTTAATTAATTGTTGAGATTGTTTTCTGATGTAAAACCCCTTACCCTGACATTGATGTCACCCTTCTAATTTTATTAATAGTTTCCGATAATCTCTATTTCTTCAGCTACGAAATTCACTATTTGAACTTCATACTTGATTCAAAATAAAACTGCTCCTTAACTTTCATGTAGTATGGTTTGTTTGAATAGTCAACTTAGGTCAAAAGCCTAAGTTGGGGGTGTGGTGAAAGAGAAGGAAAGTCAAGAAGTATGAAAAATTCTTCCTTGATTTTGGATTGTTTTGAAAAAAAAATGGAACCCCTCCAAGTGAAAAAAAAAGAGAAAGAAAAGAGAAAAATAAATGAAAAAGAAGAAAGAAAATGACGGAAAAAGAGAAAGAGTTGGGAAATAAAGTTGGTGAAAAGAATGAAGAATAATGGGTTATCCGGTGATTCATGATGAGCTGAATAATGGGGTGGAGTTTGGACATGTTTGAAATGTTAAAGAAAAGGAGGAAAGTGATGTTCAGGCCATACTTCATAAAGGTAGAAGCCACTAAGACGAAATGACCATACATTTACACTCAGCCTCATTACAAGCCTTAAAAAGACCTTTTTGATCTTGAGTGAGCTGAAACGACTGTTGATTGGAAAATAAGAGCAAGCCTATGGGTGGAGTTGTGCATGTGTTCATCTTTGTGAGTGTGAGAGTTGTATGTGATTCTGAAACCTTAAATTGTTGAGAAACTTTGTGTGAATATGGAACCATCTTTGTTGTGAGGGTATTAGAATACCTTTGTTGAGCTTGAACTTGAATTTTAGCAAGCATTGTGAGCTTGAGGACTCTTGATAATGGTGAGTCACAATTTGAAACTTTGAGTGCACAATTGATCATAGTATGAGTAATTTAAACCTTGTTGGGTGCATTCATGTTGAGTCTTATGCAGCACTATTTGTAGACATCCTTACTGAACTGCTGATTTTGAGTTTCACTTGAGGACAAGCAACAGTTTAAGTTGGGGGTGTTGATGAGTCCGAGATTTCGAATCATTTGGGCTTTATTTTGATAGTTTAAGCGTCCTCAAATGCCTATTTTATGCCCTAAACTGATTTTAAAGTGTTGATTTACAGCTATGAAGGCTAAAGAGCAAGGCAAGGACATAACCGGACAAAAAGGAACTAAAGAGCTAAAGAAGTGAAGAAAAAGCAAGCCTGGATATCGCCAACACCACTCGGTGCACCGCCGAGTGGCTCTTTAGCTCGCCTAAAATTTCAGCAGCCTAGCCCTGGGGAAGAACCAAGTTGGCGACATAAATGGGCAGTCGACGGATCTCCGATCGGTTCCGCGACAACAAAATTGGATCGCCCAAAGTTACAGGACCTAAGATGCTGAAGACCAATGCAAAATGGTGATGGAAGATGAAAATCGTCGGGTCGCCGAACCACTCGGCGAGGCGCGACTTATTCCGCCGAGCGGACTTTTAGGCTTAATTTCGGGAAACTATAAATTGGATTTTAAATGGAATTTTCCAAGGGACGACTAGACAATATAGTTTTCTCTCCCAGATAATACAGTTCCCATTCTAGACTTAGAGTTTTCTCTAACTTTTTGAGTACTAATTGTAGAATTTTGAGGATTTGAAAGTGGGTCTTTGAATTTAATCTTTGGAAAGCATTGTAAAGGCTTGGAAACTTTTACCCAGCTGATGCCTAATGAATTTAGTAACTGTTTCTCTATTTTTATGATGTGTAGTTAAAACCCCAATTCTTGGGGTGTGATCATGTGTTTATTTGTCAAATTATCTTATTGGTATAGTTGTTGGATAATGAATTTGTTGTTTTAATATTGGTTTAATCATTAGCTGAGTTTTAATTTATGAATTGTTGTTGCAAATGTAATTCTAATTTTGAGTTCTTAGCTTGCTTGAGAAAGAGGTTTTGAAACCAAATCTTTCGATTAATGATTTGTGGGTATTGGTTCAACATGGGTTCAGCTCGAGAGAGTGAATCTTGAAACCAATCCTACCCATCTAGCTCGAGAGAGTAGATGTATTAAGGTTGTGGGTTGATTACCTTGTTAAGCTTGTTGATGTTCGAAAGAAATCACATGAATCACAATAGTTGTTCGAGAGAAAGCTATTACACTTAAAGTCTACCCTACCCACAATATTTTAGCAACTCATTGTTAGATTTAAATTACCCATATAGCATAATTAGCTTAAAAACGATCATATCCCAAGAACTCCTCTCTATATTGTTATTTTCCCCTATTTTCATTGTTGTTTCAGCTATTCACTGCAAATCCAAACCCCCATCTGACATTCGTTGTCACCCCTTTAGATTTATCTATTTTTTTTTATAATTTTTATTCCTATAACCGTTTAGAACACGCTTATACTTCATAACCAAATTTTAGACACGTTCCGCTCCCTGTGGGTTCGACCCCAACTCTTCGTTGGGTTTTATACTGACTAACGATCGTTTACACCTAGAATTGGATGAGGTGTACTTGAGACGTTCCTCCTATCATTGAACTCGAATGAAATCGGTAAATTGTTGTTGATTAATGTTGGGTAGTACGATTTTATCATTGTTTACCTATTGGATTGCCCGTAATGACTTGAATTTGTGCCTAATTTAGTGTAAATGGTTGATTCCCGTGTTGTGCATATTTAAAATCGAGTCTAAATTAATGGGTTGCGATGAAACTGTGTTGGGTATAGTGGGGTGAAGTTTGAGTAACCTCGGATTGTGCCAAATGTTAGATTTTTCCCAATGATGGAGCGGGTGACGTTATTCTTGATGGGCAAAACACGTCAAATGGCCAATTTTGGCCAAATCCGGGGAAGTCTGAGTACCCCGAGGGCATGGGTAATATGGGTCTTAGTTTAATTTCATAGTGTATGTGTTTAATTTTGTTTTCATGGGCTGCGGGTTGAATTTTTAAGAAAGGGGTTGAAAATTGGCGCGAAGGGCCATTTGGCTAGCTGGGTCGAGCTCGTCAATTGATTTGGTTGTTCGCCTAAGTCCCCCTAGATCGCCCTTAATTTCTCTAATTGTTGAGTTTGTGGTCTGTAACTTTCGGCGATACGTATGTGCTCGCCGAGTTCACTCGGCGACTCACCAAAAGTCCTTCTTGATCGCCATTTTGCGCCCCTAATCCCTTAAAATACACTGTAATTTTCGGCGGACTACTTCTAGTCCACCGATTGGTGTTGGCGATTCACCGAAAGGTCCTGGACATCGCCGACCAGCTTTGAGTTTTTGAAACTTTTGGCGAGCCCGACTTGGCTCGCCAAAGTGATTCGGCGAGTCTTCTTGCAGTTATTTTTTGATCTTTTTCTGGAACTTTTTCTAAAATTTTTCTACATTAATTGCAGGAATGGCTAGAACCAATATGACTGGTAAAGACATGCCGCCCCGAAAAAGGGCACGTGGAGTTGTTATAAATGAGGATGCAACTTCATCCCGAGCAAAGGCAACAAAGCTGCTTCAAAAGGGAGGCAAGGGTAAGGGAAAAGAGCCTGTAGTTATGCCTTCGGAGGGGGCTAGCTCAAACAGTAAGGGGGATTCACATGATTCTCAGGCTTCTATCTCTGATCCTGAGGATGATCACCTGCTACAGGCCCGGCAAGCGGAGCTACGCTCCAAATCTCATCATGATCCGTCTAGGATCCCGGTGCCTTAGACTCCCCTTCCAAGTGCAGCTCCAGCACAGAGGGTGGTCCCGGCACCACCAGTACAGGGTCCTCCTCCCCAGTCTGTTAACAGATTAAAGGCCGAGGGATTGAGGACCATCTTAGAGGAGAAGAGATTGTCCACAGATGGCGTGGTGGACAAGTATCCAGCAGTGTGGGACACTCTTACGTTCCACAGATTTGATATTTTAACCAAGCCCCATGGCCCATACATTCCTACCTGGGTCCGAGAGTTCTACGCAGCCTATAGTGAGTCGGTGCCTCAGGGGAAAAAGAAGGCTAGTGCCATCAAACCAGTGGACTTTGTGATGATCCGAGGGAAGAAGGTGAAATGCAACAGCGATGATATAAATGCAGTATTTGACCATGCCTCCGACTTCATACATGACTACCAGAGTATGATCACGATAAAGACTCTTGACGATTTAAAGGGTTGGTTGGCCCCCCTGCTTTCTGACATCACCCCGAGGTGGATTGAGGCGGGAGCGCCGATAGAAAAGAAAGACCTCAATGTAGCTGCTAGATATTGGTTTCGATTCATCAGCAGCACTATCATGCCGTCATAGAATGAGTCCATTCTTCGCCACCCAAAGGCACCCTATCTTGGGTCTATCATAACCAGGAAGAGGCTGAATTTGGGAATGATTATCGAACAGGAGATGGCCATGAGGGCCAAGCAGAGACAGACGTCACTTCCATTCCCGGTGTTCATCACCGAAGTGTGCAGATGGGCCCGAGTCCCATGAGATGAAAAGAGAGATGTCGAGGTTACACCCATATCTTCTACCATCATCCGGTATATAGAGGCTGAGTATCAGTGGGACGAGGCTGACAGGAGGAATGCAGCCCCAGTGGACACATCCCCAGATGTTGATATTGATAAGCTACCTGCAGAGGCATACATGCCTACTCCAGCCACTAGGCCTTCAGGTACCTCTAGCTCTGCTCCTTCCGATACTCCTGGTACGTCTGCAGCACCCCCTCCCCATAGATCCACTGCTGCTGCTACTTCTGCATCCTGACCTCCGATCACCTAGTCGATGCTGTTCAAGATGGGGCATCTGGCCCAGTCTGCTTATACGGCTGCCTCTCGGCTAGAGGCCGCAATTCCTGTGATGATCGAGAGAGCTATTGTTGCTGCTTTGACACCTCTCAGAGCTTCGATTAATGCCCTTACGATGACAGTAAAGGTGAGTGAAAGAGGGCAGTGAGCTACTGATGAGGTGACGGCCTTGAAGGTCGATATTATTGGGTTGAGAAAGGAAATGAACCAGCTGAAGTCCACCGATTTTACCTCACTATTTGGGTCGGTGGAGATCCCAGATGACCCTAGTACAAATATTCTAGCCTGTTCGAATGTTCCTCCAGCTACTATGACCGGAGATGAGGTTAGAGTTGATGATGTTGTTGATGATTCTGAGGCTGAGACAGATGAGAAGTAACTTGGTGATCGAGAGGAGGTTGTCTATGATGATTTGGTGGACTTGGAGGGTGCTATGTACGAGACTGCACGACAGACATCACTTCAGGATACTTCGATGGTGGGCTCTAGTGAAGCCAAGGCTGATGTGATACCGGGCACTTATGCCCAAACAAATGTAGTGACAGACATGCAGACTTCACCCCAAGCTTTGCCTGGCAGGATGACCTTTCCCCTCCCTCTCTGTTATTTTTATTGACTGTTTCTGTTTTTAGTTGCATTTGAGGACAACTGTATTTTTTTTGTTGGTGGGGTGAGATATTTCCATGCGTACCTCTTTTGTGGGATGATTTGTGAATATTGGGTGTTTTTGTGAATATTGGATTATATTTATATGTCTTGTTTGTGGTATTGCGGTTGTTCTTAGCTTGTGGCCTATTGTTTTGATAGAAAATGGTTTTGAACCAAATTTTAAAATTTTGCCACCTCTTTTGTTTGTGATTGTGGTTGTTCTTGTGCAAATTTGAGTGTTGGTTTTGGTCAATACCGATGAATTGAATAGTGCTCTTAATCGAACAAAATGAATGTGCGGCTATGACGAGGCAAACGAAGTTACATAGGTAATATGTGAACTTCTAGCATCTCGTTGTGACTAGCCGGTTGTCGAATGAGTCTCTTGTGATTATCATTGCACACTAACTAGAAAGTGTGGAGTCTTGTTTGATAATTGTATCGCAGCCTTGTGTGGTGAGTCTCTTCGAACATTGTACATAATGACACCTAGAATTTTCCCCGTTGGTCTGATTGATTGAGTGAGGCAAGCGATAAATGTGATCTTAGGCAAAAAAATTGAAGAGTGAGCCTATTTGACAACATACCTTTTTGTGGCCAACCTTGTGAGATGTGTGATCCTTGCTTGGCACCTTTTGAGGTTAACCTTTTCTTGGAAGAAACTTGAACAATTGTGACCTCTTTTTAACCCTTCACCCATAACTTTTATGAAGAATGGTTTGTTTGAATATCCAACTTAGGCCAAAAGCCTAAGTTGGGGGTGTGGTGAAAAAGAAGGAGAATCAAGAAGTGAGAAATATTCCCCCTAGTTGGATTGTTTGGAAAAATAATGGAACCCCTCCATATATAGAAAAAAGAGAGAAAAGAGAAAAAGAAATGAAAAAGAAGAAGGAAAAGAAAAGACTGAAAAAGAGAAAAAGTTGTGAAATAATGTAGTGAAAATAGAAAAAGAAATGGGGTATCCGTTGATTCATGTCTAGTTGAATAATGGGGTGAATTATGATCACGTTTGAATGAGGAAGAAAAGGAGAAAATGAGTTTCAAGCCATACTTCATGAAGGTAGAAGCCACTAAGCCTAAATTGTCATACCTTTGCACTCAACCTCATTACAAGCCTTAAAAAGACCTTTTTGATCTTGAGTAAGCTGAAACAAATGTTGATTGGAAAATAAGGGTAAGCCTATGGGTGGAGTCATGTATGTGTTCATCTTTGTGAGTGTGAGAGTTGTTTGTGATTTCGGGACTTTAAATTGTTGAGAAATTTTGTGTGAATATGGAATCATCTTTGTTGTGAGGGCATTTGAATACATTTGTTGAGCTTGACCTTGCATTTGAAGCAAGCATTGTGAGCTTGAGTACACTTGATGATGGTTAGTCACAATTTGAAACTTTGAGTACACAATTGATCATTGTATGAGTAATTTGAAACTTGTTGTGTGCATTTATGTTGAGTCTTATGCAGCACTGTTTGTAGACATCCTTGTCGAACTGATTGATCTTGAGTTTTACTTGAGGACAAGCAAAAGTTTAAGTTGGGGGTGTTGATGAGTCCGAGATTTCGACTCATTTGGGCTTTGTTTTGATAGCATAAGTGTCCTCAAATGCCTAATTTATGCTCGATGTTAAAGTGTTAATTTGAAGCTATTAAGGTTAAGGAGCAAGGCAAGGACATGACCAGAAAAAAAGGAACTAAAAAACAGAAAAAGTGAAGAAAAAGCGATCCAGCTGATCGCCAAGACCACTTGGCGCACCGCCGAGTGGCTCTTTAGCTCGCCCAAAGTTCCAGCATTCCAGCCCTGGGGAAGAACAAAGTTGGCGACATAAATGGGCAGTCGGCGAAACGGTGATCCACTCCGCGATGGAAACTTTGATCGCCCAAAGTTACAGGACCTGAGATGCTGAGGACCAATGGAAAAGAGCGAACGACGGATCGCCGAACCACTTGGCGAGGCGTGACTTATACCACCGATTGGACTTTCAGGCCAAAACGCAAGCAACTATAAATTGGATTTTAAAAAGAGTTTTCAGGGAGTCCTCAAGTTTTGGCCAGTCCTGCAAGTTCCCATATAGTTTTCGATCCCCAAGTTCTAGTTAGAGAGTTTTTCTTCTAGTTTTTGAATTCTTATTGAAAACTTTGAAGATTTATAAGTGGGTCTTTGAATTCAACCCTTGGAAAACGTTGTAAAGGCTGGGAGACTCTTACCCAGCTGATGGCCAATCGAGTTGGTAATTAATTTTACCTTTTTATGATGTTTAGCTAAAACCCCAATTTTTAGGGTGTAATCATGTGATTATGGGCTGAATTAGCTTATGGGTATTGTTATTTACTGATTTTAACGCTTAATTGAAGTGGGTTTAATTGATAGTTGTGTTAAAATCTATGAATTGTAGTTCCAAATGCAATTCTAGTATAGAGTTATGGGCTTGCTTGAGAGAGAAGTTTTAGAACCAAAGCTTTCGATTAATGATTGTAGTTATTGGGTTGATATGGGTTTAGCTCGAAAGAGTAAATCCTAAATCTGATTCTACCCATCTAGATTGAGAGAGTGGATGGATTAAGGTGTGGGTTGTTCTTATTTGCTAAGCTTCTTTATGTTCGAAAGAAATCACTTGAATCGTAGTAGTTGTTCGAGAGAAAACTGCTGCACTTATAGCCTAACCTACCCATTGATGTTTAGCTATTTGTTAGTAATTTCAATTACCCATACAGTGAAATTTGCCTATAATCGATCAAATCCCAAGAATTTCTCTCTATATTTATTACTTTCCTCATATTTGATTGTGTTGTAGCTGCTAATTGACAATCCAAAACCCCCCATCTGACATTTCATGTCACATCCCTTGGATTTATTTGCATGGTTTCGATAAATTCCATTCTTATAACCAATTAGACCACTTTATACTTCATAACTGAATTTTAGACACGTACCGCTCCCTGTGGATTCGACCCCAACTCTTTGTTGGATTTTATACTGAATAACGATCGTTTACACCTAAAATCGGATGAGGTGTACTTGAAACGTTAATCACTTCCCTATATATAGTTTATCCTTCCTTTCCCTTTTTGTGCTTCCCTTAGTTGTGGAACCAACATTATTCTTATCATTATTCTCCTTGCCCTCCTTCTTTAGGTATAGCTCCGGATGAAGGACAAAGCACTTCTTCTAATTATGACCCTGCAACTTACAATTTTTGCAATATTTGGGTAAGTAGTCATATTTAATATCAATCCACTTTGCCACTATCTCTCGTATCTTCTTCTCGATACATATATTAACTCTATTTCGGAATTCACCAAGCAGATAGACCTCGACCTTAATTCTAGCACAACTCGGACTGGTTTTATTGCTTGTTTCCAGATCCACTTGCAAGGGTTTGCCCACTACCGCTGCGAAATAGAAAATTATATCTTTACCAAAAAAAATTGGAGATAGTGCAGGCAGTGATATCCATGCAATTGCAGTTGTCGTCTCGTCTTCTGGATCAAAAAATGGATCTCATTTAAAGGTCCTCATTAGATAATACCAATTTCTATGTGCAATATAAAAATATGCTTTGATAATAATTTCACATAGTCCTCTATCGTTGACGCCCATATGAGCACGTATCTATTGAATAGTAATCATATGTTAACATCAACTTTTAGTTTATAATTTTTGGGTATGATGATTCTCAATTCTTGAATATCACGCCATCCATATGAGAATTTACCCATTACATCATATTCCACATCCTCATTTACTATCATCTGCGCCACCTCTTCTTCCTCCAAAATTACTCTAGGCTCTCTATGCAAATACATCAAGTTATTTTGCGGTAGCGGTGCACGTGGTGACATACTTGTTTGTAGCATTGCTTCATACGTCATCCCACCAGTTGTTAGATGTAGAGAAGCCTCCATAAGCGGTTGTCCTCCAGCCGCAGTGGTTATTTCGGTAGAACTAAGGTTTTGACGACTAGGTTTTTGTGAGAACTCAAAATTTAGCTAGTGCAAAAATATTAACCAATTATTATGGCTTTTGGTGTTTGAGAATTCTAATAGAAAAATTGGATTTTAATTTTGCTTAGTTGCAGTAGATTGTTGTTTTGTGTTGTGGTTGACTGACTTGCAGGTTGTATACAATGAGTGACCATGGAAGTGACAACGATAGTAACTTTGGTATAAATGACAACATTGGTGATTTAAATGGTATGCACATGAATGTTATTCAAACCACAGGAGCAATTAAGATACCTCCCATAGCTGGGAGAACTGTGTTTCACATAATTGGAACAATGCTACAATTACTCCAACTGAAAGGATTGTTTGTATCTTTAGCTCATGAGGATCTGCAAGAACACCTTAGGAACTTTATGGAAGTATGTGGACCATTATATTCAAGAATATCTCTCAAGAATCTTTAAGGTTGAGGTTATTCTCGTTCTCTTTAATGGGTGAAGCTACAAAATGGTTGATAGAATTACCAAATGATTCTATCACTTTGTGGGATGAGATAAATGATGCTCTCTTGAATAGATTATTTCCACCCTCGAAGATGGTAAAACTTCAAACCCAGATCAAAAATTTCAAGCGTATTAGAGGAGAACCTCTACATGAAAGGTAGCTAAGGTTCAAGAAACTACTTTTGCAATTTCCAACGAATGGCGTTTCAGAAGATTTTTTGTTGTAGTACTTCTATTGCAACCTTGATTCAATCTATAATGGTGTGCGGATCATTTGGTCCAATATGGATTAATGAGACAACTGTATGATGTGGCTATGTTGTTGCTAGATGATATGTCCAAAGTTAACCGAGCATGGCATACTACAGAAGACCAAGTGCCTACTCTACATCTGAGTATGAGCAAAGATGAAATTGAGAAGGACCCTGAATGAGATGAAAACATGGCAAAAATGATAACCCAACTCAATTTGTTGTCCAAACATGTCATGGAAGGTGGACTTAAGTCGGTAAATCTGGTTGGAAAAAATAGTGGGCAGTGCCCGGATGATGCCAAGTTCAAGGAATTAGACAATGAGGTAGTTCGATATTTGGGAAACAAAATGGGGGTTTCACACCAATTATGATCAACGACAAGATGGGAACCAAAGTTGGAACAAGGATAGAGATGGTGGTTGGAAAGATTGGCGAGGTAGAAATTGGAGAGATAGAGATAGTGAAAAAGATAGGTGTGTGCCTCCCCATGATCGTGCACGGCCAAAAGAACTAGCTGGGCCATATGGAAGTTGAACCAAAGATATGCTTACAAGGATCTTCAAAAAGGTTGAAGGGTCCGACAAAGTGTTAAAAGAATTAAAAAATGACTTCTCCACTTTATCCCAAATGGTGAGTTCTCACTTGGTTCCTATCAAGTAGCTAGAGACTCAATTGGGCCAGATCGCCACTCATCTCAATCCAAGGAAAAAGGGAACATTTCCTAGTGACACCATTGAAAACCCCAAGAATGAATGTTGACAAATTGAGAACTATGTCGTGCCACGGCGTAAAATAAGGCGCTTCTTGGGCGGCAATCCAAGTCTATACTTTTGTTTTTATTGCTTTCAAATAACGTGCATTGTGAGTGAAGGTTGAGAAGAAGTTTAAAGATTGAAAAAGGAGGCATAGGCTACGCGAAGACCCGAACGGTGATACACCGAAGGCATTGAGCAGTTTCATTCTTGTCCGCCTTTTGAGATTGAACAAGTGGATAATTGTACTTTCAAAATTTGTGATCAAAACTCCAAAAGGTGATTCATCGAAGTGCACTATGAAAACTCCATCAGGTCCGTCGAATGAGCCGTAAGGTTTGGTGTTTGTTCATGCATGTTCGGCGAGCTTGAGCTCCTATTGGCGATTCAGTGAATATGTTCGGTGATGTTAGTCGTGACAGCCGAACGAGCCTGATATAAAAAGGCAAAGGGCCTTTTCAAATTCAAAAATCAATCCCTTTGATATCTTAAAGTCTTTTCCCTTTGTTTCTCTTGCATTACTTTTTTGAGTGATTGTGAGCCTTTAGTGTGTGATTCCAAAGTTCTAGGAGTGAGTTTGCTTGCATTTCCTATCAACCCAATCCCGTTTCCTTAATTTTCTCGACTTGTGCTTCCTGGTAAGGTTAGTTTTCGATTTTTGTTGAGAATTTTAAGCTTTTAATTGCAAATTGGGCGTGGTCTTGAAGCCATGAAGTTTTATTATTGTTAGATTTCAATGGGTAGCATCATATTGTGCAATTTGAACGGTACATAGGAGATATTTGAGTATGTGTGCCTGTAGAATGCTAATATTTATTGTGTTGGTTGAATTTTGAAATTGAATTAATAATGGTGTTGGGTGAAGTCTGATTAACCCAGTGCTGACCCAATTGAATCAATTTGCCCAATGATTGACAGGGTGACTTCTTTCTTAAGGGAAAATCATCAATTTGAGAAATACTTAGCAAAATATGGGGGAAGTCTGAGTACCCATAGGTAGATCAGCAGATAGATGGGTTGTAATGATGTGGGGATACTAGAAATACTTCCCATTCGTCGGGCTTGACTTAGCTCGCCAAAGAGGTTAGGAGAATCGCTGAATAAGCCCTAGCTCACCTTCTTTATCATATATATGACTTTGGGTACTGTCCCATTCGGCGGACTTTTTATAGACCGCCGAACCCACCTAGTGAATCGTCGAGTGGGAGTGGACATCGTATGCTTATTTCTTTTCAATTTGCACTATATGTCATTTTCGGTGGCCTTGTCTTAGACCTCCGAAACTAACTCGGTGAATTGCCGAGTTTTAATTGACTTCGCCTTTTATGCCTGAATATTGAGATTTTTCCCACTATCCAAGTAGGTGAGCTTACTAAAACACGTTGATCCTATTTAGCGATCCGATTTCTCATTATAAAAGCCTCACGATAACTTTTGAATTTTGTTTCAAATTGCGTTTGATTTAACTAACCTTCAAAATTCCTATTATTTAATGTGTGCTTTGCAGGTAATGGCACAAACAAAAGGCAAGCAAGTGGTTACATCAGATACTAAGTCGGATAGAGTTTCCCCTTCTCCTCCTCCTCTAAAGAGACATAGGGGCATTTCCATAAACGAGCCTTCTGAAACTCCCCGTTTTCAGGAATCCACTACCCTACAAGCTTCTACCCAAGAGAGTGTACAACCCAAAAAGGGGTGGTGAGGAAAAGGACAGAGATTAGGTCGAAATTGGTGTAGCCCTCCTCTTCACAAGCACCTACTCCTAGAGTCCTCTCAGTTATTGCTCCAAGATCCCTTAATAGGCTCAAAGCTACTGGAGAGAGGACTATTCTTGAGGAGAGAAGACTCTCCACAGATGGATTCATGAGTGACTACCCAGCTATCTAGGAAACATTCCGATTCCACAAGTTTGAGGGGTTTACCAATCCAAGGCACCCCTATATTCCTTCTTGGGTGCGAGAGTTCTACAATGCTTATGTTCAGGCCGTCCCAAAGAAGTTGAAAGGCACAGTTTGAAGCCGCTTGAAGAAATGAAGGCACATGGTAAAAAAGTACAATGCAATGCAGGATCTATCAACACTGCACTGGGGTACCGACATTTCAATCAGATTTATATTTACTCTGGAGGCCACATGACTTGGACTCTTTCAAAGGGTGGTTGGCTCCCCTAATTTTTGATTCTTCTCCCTCCTTGATTGATGATTTTGACCGGATCGAGAAGAAGGATTTGAATGTGGTAGAGCGATATTGGTTCAGCTTATTAGCAGTAATATAATGTCATTGCAAAATGTGTCGATCCTTCATCACCCCAAGGCGATCTTTGTGGGTACTATCATTGTAAGAGAGAACATCAATGTAGGTGATATTATAGCCGATGAGATATTGATGAGGGCTAGGAAGGAGAAGATCTCTCTCCTATTTCGAGTATTGATTATGCAACTCTGTGAAAGGGCAGGAGTCCCTTATAAGGAGGATTGAGGTTGATTGCTTATGGGATGATGCGGCTTGGAGGAAGCTGCCACCACCAGACACGATGTATGATGTTTATCCTACCACACTAGTAGTTGAGGCCAGCACACCTGCTCCTTATGTGAAGCAGGCCAGTATTTCCACATCTTATGATGTTCCTTCTACCCCTCCTACTACTTCTTTTGTATTTGCTTTTACTGCTGTTGTGAGACCTTCCCCCTCTCCTATTACCCGTCCCTCCTTGATGTAGGCTATGATTTATCATATGGGAAGCATTTCCCGGTCGGTGGATGTTAGAGTCACACAGGTTGAGACAAACTTGCCAGGGATCATTAATCAGGCTATTGAGAGAGCCTTAGCTCATTTAAGAAAGAGGGTGAGCAGGTGTGAGGGGCTGGTTGAGAGTCATAATGTGAGGTAGGAAAACCTCAGAGTGAAATTAGAGGCCCAAGAGAAGGTCAAGGTTAGCTCTAGTCCACTAGACACCATGAGGGACGAGCTTACTACCTTGCGAGCGGAGGTGACCCACTTGCAGTCTATGGACATATCTATGCTTTGGTGTGATAGTACCCTACCAGATTCACCTATCTCCATGCCCTAGATTGCTAGTGATACTACAAGTGTTGTTGTTGATGCTGACGATGATGTTGAGAGGGCCGAGGATGAGCTGGCTGACGAGACAGATGACGAGGAGTTGAGAAGCGAGGAGAATGGGATTTTGGTGACTTTGACATAGATGTAGGAGACCGAGGAGTTAATTCCTCAGGCAGCCATGGAGAGATCGTTTTGGGAGACTTCAGCGGTTGGTATGAGTGGAGTCTCTTCAAACTTAACCATTCATTCAAGTGTTGAGACAGGAATTGATTCCCTAGTTGATTCTTCTTTACTGCCTCTGGTGATCCCATTACCGGGCATTGATGCCCCTCATGAGGCTTCCCCACCTGAGACTCTGGATGATAGTTCTCTAGGGGCCTAGCCTATCAAGGGGACCCTTTTATCTCTACCTCTAATACTTTCTTTATTATCGCATTGATGACAATGCATTTTATTGTTGGTGGGGCAAGGGCCTTCGTGCAAATATTTCCCTTTTTAATTGTATTTTGTTATTTTAAGTTTTAGATGATTGTATTACTTTACTTTTTTCATATTATAGTGCTTCTTTTGTTTGAATGTGTTTCTTATATCGATTTTATTGTCTCTTGATTTTATATTGATCTCTTGAACATTGCAACTTTGCATTAGTTTTTAAAAATTATGAAATCCTTGATGTTTTCATTGATAATGATTTGAGAATCGATTATGTTTATTATCGATGTCTTGAATAGTACTCATGGTGGGCATGATGTAAAGTGTTGGTGTTGCAAGAATGAAATCGATGTTGTTGCACTTTTGAGCGATCTCTTAGAATCTTTTGTTGACTAGCTACGTTTTGATGTGAGCCTTGCAATGAACATCACATTATCTTTTTGATCTCTTCAGGATGTGATAAATAAGTGTATTTCAATGTACTATGTGTGGTGAGGTCTTACTTGAAAGCATGTGTGTGGAATCCTAGAATTTTCCTTGTTAGTCCAATTGTATGGATCTTTGTGAATGTGAGGCATAATCTTTGGCAATTATTCAAAGAGGGAACCCCAAATTTCCATAATTTTTTGTGACTACCTTGTGAGGGTATGCATCCCTTTTGGCACCATTTGAGCCTAACCCATTTGTTGGACAAACCAAAAGAAAGCTTCTTGAACCAAATTTTCCTTACCTTCTCACCTAAAATCCTTTTTGAAATATTTTTATGATTAAATAGTCAACCTAGGCCCAAAGCCTAAGTTGGGGTGTGGAAAGAAGAAGGAATGAAAGCCAAGTAAAGGGAAAAGAAAGATGAAATGAAACTCAACTTTGAAGTTTGTTGTAAAAAGAAGGAACCTCTCCTTACAAAAAAAGAGTCATTCTAATGAAAATGCATTTGAAAAATGAAAATGAAAAAGAGAAGTGAATGAAATATAGGGGATTCAAAATAAATTGAGTGAAAAGTAAAAGTTTGGGTTCTCAAATAAAAAAGAATGAAAGAACTTGAGAAGAGGTGAAGATGATTGTGACAATGCTTTGAAAAGGTAAAGTCACCAATCCAAATTGCCCATACCTAAACTCTCAGCCCCATTACAAGCCTACAAGACCCTTGAGATTTCGCATGAACTAGGTTATGTGAGATTGGAAAATTTTGGCAAACCTATGGGATAAATCTGTATATGTGTCTATTTTGAGAGAGTTAGAGGTTCATTGATTCCTAATATCTTTGTTGATTTGCTTTCTGAGAGAATGGAATCGTTCTTGATGCGAGGGAACTTGAATGCATTTATTGAAACGTGTTCTTGCATTAGACAAGAAGCTAAAGTGAGCTTGAGCTTGTGTTGAAACCGGCTAGTCATCATTTGAAGCTTTTTGATCATGATTGGGTGTAGCATGTTGTTGAGAGTAGTCCTGTTGTGGCACCTGTATGTTAGCTCTCATTGAGTATTGATAGTAGACACCCTTATTGAGCTTATTGTGTTCTTGTTTTACTTGAGCACAAACAAAAGTTTAAGTTGGGGGTATTTATTAATAGTAGATTTGCACCCATTTGAGGTCTATTTGGCTAAATAATTAGTGTCCTCAGTACCTAATTTTGTCCTAATCTGATAAAATGTTGATAATCTGCAGTTATGAAGGCATTTTGACAAGGCAAGGATGGACTTTGAAACAATGCCCAAAACAGCAAAAAAAAGTGCAAACTATATATTGTTGATCGCCTAACAAGAAGGGCGTATCTCCAAGAGAGCACGACCTCACCCAAAATGACAGTGCATAGAACTTGTAACTATCAGATCAGGTCGGAAAACTTTATTAGAGAAGGCAATGCGCCAAATAAGAAAGGCTGCCTTGCTGACAATCACCAAAAATGATAGTGTAAAGAGAAAAGGTTGAATGCTCGAAAGGAGAACCATGGTGGTACTCAGTGATTCAGCGAATGTGAAAGGCTGACTCAATCAAGTTCGCCGACTAAGGTTCAAACACCTGAAGCCTAAAGTAGGAAAAGGCGAGCTGAAGAGCGAAAGGTGATTCGTCGAACAAGCTCAACGAGCCCGACTGATGTCACTGAATGAGACCTCTATTGGGTTTTGGGCCAAATTTTGGGAAATTATAAATAGCCCACAGGAGAGAGAAAGAAGATAGTTCTGAAATTGAGTTTTCTGAGAAGACTTGACCTCTGTGAAGAACACTTTCTAGCTTGTTGGGTTGCACAACTTTGCTGTTCAATTTGATGAATTGAAGTTGAATCCAAAGTAGGTTTACTTGTTATTGTTTAGTTTCATGTTACATATGGCTTCTTTCATGAAAGGTATATTTTCCTTACCTTTTGTGATAAGTGGCTAAAACCCCAAGATCCAGGGGTGCAACTATGGGGTTTTGTGTTAATTTAATGTAGTGGGATTGTGTTATGCTCTACTTTGATGTTGTTCATACAAGAATTTAGGTTAATTAGCATGGGATTAATTTCTGGTTTAAGGTTCCAAACTTAATTTGCACTTCTGATCTCCGGTCTATGCTCAAAAGAGATTAATTGGAGTTGGTAATTAGTCTGATACTAGCAATTTAGGTTTGATATCTGTAACTTCTTGAAAATAGAGGTTATGGGTCAGATCTATTTTCCCTATTTCTAAAGAAATAATAGAGTAAGGTATTGGGTTGTTTAGTTTGGCATTTATATGAAACCGAAAGGAGATTCTATGTGTAGATACTTTGAGATCGAAAGATGATTAGTGTCATTGAATCTGACCTAGCCTATTCGTGAATGTTAATCACTATAGAGCAGCACAATTACCCATATATGACATTGATTTCCAATCCCCGCACCCTTGGATTGTTTGTTAACTCTTGAATTATTTAATATTTTTGTTTAATTGTGATAATTGATAACCAAAGATTTTTATTAAATTGGTTGAATCATCCACCCAATCGTTCTTACTATAATAAATGAGTTATATTTAAATCCAAATCTCTTGTTAGGAATTCTTCACGATATATCATTCCCTGTGGGATTTTCTTTATTAGGTATTTTTATTGACTATGACCGTTGTCCCTTTTAATTGGTTTTCAGGAAGACATTTGAGGATTATCATAGTTGCACATCCAAATCCTCATATTCCAGATGATCAAGATTTCAAGAGTGTCGTGTGTATGTTAGGAAAGTTAAGAGTTGGACAATGCCAACCAGTCGCGTCAAATGTTGTCGGACTTTATGAAGGACCCAAAAGTTTGAGAGTTCATGAGTTTCTAGACTTGAGTACTCTAGAGTTTATAGGGACATATCCTAGGGAGGATCTCAACACTTTTTTATCAGCTTCACAAGATCTTCAGGGTCTTGCATGCCTGAGCGACTGAGTTAATTAAGTTAGCATCATTTCAATGGCGTGATGTTGGAGTGAGAATTAAGAGCGATCCAAGGGTAAGGATTCACCTCTACCCTCTTTGGATATCTTTATAAAAGCTTTCATAGATCACTATTTTCCTCAAGAGATTTGTGATGATCGGGTAGATCATTTCCTGAACCTCGAAAAAAGCAGCTTCAGTGTCTAAGAGTATGGCCTGAGATTAATTCCTTCGCTAGATATGCCCCAACATGCATTGATACGATGCATGACACGGTACATAAATTTGTTGGAGGGCTTGATTTATACTATATCAATGCTTGTACTACCATTGAATTAAATGATAACAATTATATATTGTGAATTCAAGACATTGCACAGGGCAAAGAGAAGTGTTGACATCAACAGTATATGAGGGAGAGGGTTGAAAGAGATCAGCATAAGAGGTCTAGGCCCGTTGGTTCCCCGAAAGAGTTTCAAGGTAGTCCTAGACCCTGATATCCTAGTAGGCCACCAAGACCTCCACCACAACAGTTCTAGGGTAGTCGACTTGATTGTCGGGGATAGTCAGGTCTTGGCGAGGGTTCATGAGAAACAACATCTCAACATAAAAAGCGGTTAGACTAGGCTAAGTCAGCCCCGCCGTTGTGTTCTATATGTGGTAGGACGTATATAAGAAGATGTAGGCAGGTTTCCATAGGTTTTTTATTCTTGTGGATAAGAGGGGCGTGCAAGAAGGAACTACCTTACCATAGGTCGGGGTGGTATAAGTTAGTCGATTGGGTTAGAAGTACATTTTTCCTCATCGATACGTTATACAGGGTATGGAACCAAAAACATAATGTAACACCTCAGATTTAGAAAGAGAGAAATTTCAGTCCTCCAGAAAATCTGGTGCCAAAACTGACGGACACCGCCAACGGTCCGTCGTTTGACACACGGACCATAGGTATTCCCGTGGTTAGCCAGTCCATCTTTCCAAAATATCAAGTTTCAGTACTTTTTCAATTGTTCACCAGGACAGTGTGTCATTCAATGTACGAGTCAAAGATAGGTCCCGTAAGTGAGTCCCAGACTCACGGACGAAAGTGAGTCATTCAATGTACGAGTCGAAAGCAGTGACCCACGGCTGAGACCAACGTCCCGTCATTGGACCCATGGTCATTGGGTGGGTCCCGTCGATCAAAATCCCCAAATTTTAGTCTCTGATCCCAAACGACGCCCGACCAGAACGGTCTGTGGTCTACCCAACTGACTGTCGGTCTTACCGTCGATGGGTGCCAGCAGGTATTTTCTTAAGGGCCTTTAGATCTTTTCCTAATTATTCAAGCCTAATACTATGTCGTTTTACCCTTCACCTAAAGCCATATATAAGTGTTTTGAACCCCAAATTTCCCCAATTTAAATTATTCTCTCAAATCCTCAAAATAAGAACAAGTCTTCCTCTCCAAAATATTTCTCTCTCTAGAAATCTTGAAGAAGAAGGAGTCAACCTAGGGTTTCAAGTCAAGCCTCCAATTCCACCACTAAAGGCAAGATTTTAGCATTGAGGTATGATAGTTTTCATCCATGGAGCCCTTTCCTCCGTGGAGTTCCTAAATTCTCCAATTTACAAAGTTATAAATCCCCAATTGAGTTAGGATTTTTCTTCCATGTCATGGGTTCCTTTCAACGTTGATTTACTTAATTGATTTGTGAAGTTTTATGCATGAATCGATATAATCTCATGATTTTAAGACGAATCCACATGAACCCATGCTTAACCCACGTTTTCTAGGTATTAATGATTGAAAGTGGATTTTGAACTATGAAAGGTGAATTATGGAATTATGTATGTTCTTATGGAATTGATGAGATATGATGTAGATCACTTTGAGAATAAAAACATATATGTTGCTATTGTGGTTAATTGTTGTGAAAGGATTTCTCACATAACTACCTCATGCATGAATGTGAAAGGTTTTCTCACATAAAGGATTCTAAGGTTGAAAGGTCTTCTCACCTAAAATGAATCAAAGTTCAGGAGCTATTCTCATGAAACCTAGTTTGGATTTGGTTATTTAATGGTACCTTTCCATATATAACATATGACTTAGCTTGGATCAGAAATATGACGTGCCCTTCCATGGATAATAAGATAAAGTTAAGAAAATGACTATTCAGCAGGATTTATGCTTAGCACCGAGAGGATATTAAGATGGGAGCTCTCCCGTTAGTAGAGGCTGGGTTTCTAAGAGTAATCTATTTATCCCACACCTATGTGCCCCTATTGGATGATTGTCTTAAATATATATTAGCTAGTTAATTCACAAAAGCTAGAAGTTCATGTTGTTACCTTGGCAAGTAGGACACCCTTTTTCGGTTTGGGGTAGAAGCCAGATTCCGTGTTGATAACTCACATGGTCTTATATGTCAGTTAAAGTTAAATCTCCCACAATAATGAACAAACGTTACTTCAATAAGTATCTCACATGTGACTTAAGATGATGACTATTTGCATTGACCGTATTTTTTATGACTTATGTTTTCTAGTTCTTTTACATGCATGTTTCTAGCTTGGTCATTGCATCTTTATGAACATGTCCCCTTGAGAATGATTTCAAATGTTTTATGCATGGCTATCATACTTGATACATATTTGTACTAACTCATACTCTTGCCTACATTTCTTATCCAAATGTAGGGTCCGACGCTCCGGGTTCAAACTTTCGTGGCTAGGGATCTTTAGTAGAGACTTGAAGATTGGTGAGTCCTCATACATTCGAGGATTGAGCCTTTATTTCATTAGGTCATTTCATTTCTGTTTAAGACTTGATGTACGGGCTACGTCCCAATTACTTCTTATGTACTAGATGGCTTTGAGACGATGTTTAGATTCCTCTTTGTTTTATAAAACTCTATGCTTTGAAATGATCTTTTAAATCTCTTGATTTCTATTTATCTTGTATGAAGAATGCAAAGTGGCTTTTATGGGGCCTTTCGGGGTCTCATACGCCATGTTAAACTTAGGGTCTACCTTGGGTCGTGACAAACTTGGTAATCACAGCACAAGGTTTAGAAAGGTCATAGGAAGTCTCATAAGCCACGTCAAGTAGAGTCCTGTTCATGAGTGTGAAGAACGCCACATTTATGAATGAGATGTTATAAGATGTTTAGGAAACTCCACTTCTTTCATTACTCTAAAGTCTTGCGATAGAGTTTAACTCTATGATGTCCCTCTCCCTATCCTTATCCAACACTATACAGGATATGGCCACTTAAAGGGCATATGCTAGAAGGAATGCCGGAGAGAATGTGACTCAAGAGGCTCCTCCTCAAGCTCTTCAAGTTTTGGTCGATCCTTTGGCCGAGCAAGTGACTAATGCAGAGTTTAGGCTGTTTTTCAAGCGTTGGCTCAAGCCATGAAGGCCCAAGCCAATAGGGAGGTTGCGGATCCCGGGAACCCAAATGTGGGTACCACGACATCTAGAGTGAGGGACTTCACTAAAATGAATCCTCTGGAGTTTTATGGTTCTAAGGATAAGAAAGACCCTCAAGAGTTCATTGATGAGGTTTACAAGGTGTTAATGATCATTGGAGTGACTCCAGTTGAAAAGGCAGAATTGGCCTCTTATCAACTTAAGGGTGTTGCTCAAATATGGTTTAAACCATGGAAAGAAGCGAGAGCGGAAGATGCGGGTCCTCACTATTGGGAAAAGTTCAAAGTTGCTTTACTTGATAGGTTTTTCCCCTTGATATGAGAGAGACAAAGGTGCTTGAATTTATCAACCTTCGTCAAGGAAATATGAGTGTGAAGAAATATGCTTTGAAGTTCACACAATTGTCTCGATATGCTCCTACTATGGTTGTCAATCCTAGAGCAAGGATGAGTAAGTTCATTTCGAGAGTGTCTGAGATAGTAGTTAAGGAATGTCGTACCGCTATGATTATCAATGATATGGACATTTCTCGTCTCATGGTTCATACTCAACAAATTGAAGAGGATAAGCTTAAAGAAAGGTCTAGGGAGGCAAAGAGGGCTAAACCTGTTGATGGTAACTTCTCACACTTAAGGTTCGATGGACATGGTCGTTCTAATTTCTGACAAGGGTTTTCAGGTCAAGGTTCCTCCCATCCTCCTCCTAAGTTCAACAAAGATAGGGTGTACAACCCTAAGCTACAAGGAGCGAATGGTAGTGGATCTTCATTATCTATGTACTTGTACTAGATGTGGAAAGAAGCATGAGGGAAAGTACCTAGCCAGCACAGATGGTTGCTTTGGTTGTGGAAAGAGAGGTCATAAAATGAGGGATTGTCAAATGTTTGCGGCAAAAGGTAGAGAAGTTAAAAAAGCTTCGCCTAGTGGTTCGGTCTCAATTGCTCGAAATCAAAATATATTATATGCACTTCAGACTCGTGGTGAACAAGAGGGTTCTCCCGATGTGGTTACCAGTATGTTGAAAGTCTTCCAACTTGATATTTATGCTTTACTTGACCCCAGTGCTACCTTTTCTTTTGTGACGCCATATGTGGCTATCAGGTTTGATATTCTTTCGGATGTGTTGTTTGATCCTTTTTCTGTCTCTACTCCTATTGGTGATTCTATTATGGCTAAGAGGGTCTATAGGAAGTGTCCCATCTCCTTATCCCGTATAGTCACTTATGTTGACCTCGTAGATCTTCATATGCTAGACTTTGATATTATCCTTGGTATGGACTAGTTGCACTCATGTTATGCTTCTATTGATTGTAGGACTCGTGTAGTCAAGTTTCAGTTTCCAAATAAACCCATCCTATAATGGAAAGGGGGAAATTCTATGCTTAAGGGTCAGTTTGTTTCTTTTCTTAAAGCTAGAAGAATGATTTCGAAGGGTTGCATTTACCATCTAGTTAGGGTGAGGGATATATATTCTGAGACCCCTACTCTTGAGTCGTTCCCCATCGTAAATGAGTTTCCAGAAGTGTTTCCAGATTATTTACCCGGTATTCCTCCCAATGGGAAATAGACTTCGGTATTGACCTTCTCCCAGATACGCAACCTATCTATATTCCTCCTTACCGTATGGTCCTGGCAGAATTTAATGAATTAAAGGAGCAATTGAAAGATTTGTTGGATAAGGGTTTCGTCCGACAGAGTATCTCTCCATGGGGTGCTCCAGTTTTGTTTGTTAGAAAGAAAGATGGTTCGCTCCTTATGTGTATCGACTAATGATAATTGAACAAGGTTACTATTAAGAATAAGTATCATCTTCCAAATATAGATTATTTGTTTGACCAACTTCAAGGAGCAATTTACTTTTCTAAGATTGACCCCCGATCGAGTTATCACCAATTGAGGGTGAAAGAAGAGGACATTCCGAAGACGGCTTTTCGAACTAGATATGGTCATTATGAGTTTTTTGTAATGTCATTTTGTTTGACTAAAGCTTCGTCGGCATTTATTTATTTGATGAATAGGGTGTTTAGACAATACCTTGATATGTTTGTGAGTGTGTTCATTGATGATATATTGATCTACTCAAGGAGTGAGGGCGAGCATACTGATCATTTTAGGATTGTGTTGCAAGTTCTCAAGGACCAACATCTTCTTGCAAAGATTAGCAAATGTGAGTTTTGGCTAAGGTTCGTGGCCTTCCTTGGTCACATTGTCTCTAGCAAGGGTATTGAGGTGGATCCTAAGAAGACGGATGTGGTCAAGAGTTGTCCTAGACCTCTATCCCCTTCAGATATTAGGATTTTCTTGGGTTTAGACGGTTACTGTAGACGGTTTGTTGAAAGGTTCTCTTCGATTTCCTCTCCATTGACGGTATTGACCCAAAAGAAGGCTAAGTTCATATGGACTAAGGCATGTGAAAAGAGTTTCCAAGAAGTGAAAGATAGACTTACTTCCGCTTTGGTGTTGACTTTACCGGAAGAGACTGATGGTTTTGTGATTTATTGTGATGCCTCAAGAATTGGGTTGGGATGTGTACTTATGCAAAATGAGAAAGCCATTGCCTATGCGTCAAGGAAACTTAAGATTAATGATAAGAATTATCCTACTTATAACCTTGAACTAGCAACGGTTGTGTTTGCTCTTAAGATTTATAGGCATTACTTGTATGGTATTCATGTAGATGTTTTTACCGACCACAAGATTTTGCAATATGTATTTAATCAGAAAGATTTGAATCTTTGCCAAAGGAGGTGGATTGAATTATTGAAGGATTATAACATGATTGTGCTCTATCACCCCGGTAAAGCGAATGTGGTGGCATATGCTCTTAGTTAGTTATCGATGGGCAGTGTTACTCATATTGAGGATGGTAAAAAGGAATTGGCTCGAGATGTTCATAGATTGGCCTGATTGGGTGTTCGGTTAGTTGACGCTACTAAGGGTGGTGTTATAGTTCACAACGGTTCAGAATCGTCCTTTGTGGCAGATGTAAAAGCCAATCAAGGTCTTGATCCGACTTTGGTTGTATTGAAGAAAGCGGTGCTTAAAAAGTTCGTTGAGGCTTTCTCCCAAGGGGTAGATGGTGTGTTTTGATATAAAGGTCGTTTGTGTGTTCCTAATGTTTATGACTTGAGAGAGTAGATTTTAGCAGAAGCCCATAGTTCTCGATATTCTATTCACCCGGGAGCCACCAAGATGTATCGTGACTTGCGGGAGGTCTATTGGTGGAACGAGATGAAAAAGGATATTGTAGATAGGATGACAAAATTGGCTCATTTCATTCCCGTCAAAGTTTCTTATTCGGTGGAAGACTATGCCACGTTGTATTTGAAGGAAATGGTGAGGTTGCATGGAGTGACCTTATCCATTATCTCCTATCGTGGTACCCAAATCACTTCTCAGTTTTGGAAATCTTTACAAAGGGGTCTTGGTACTCGTGTTAAGCTTAGTACGACCTTTCACCCACAAACCGATGGGCAAGCGGAGTGTACTATCCAAATTTTGGAAGATATGTTGAGATCATGTGTAATTGACTTCAAGATTAGTTGGGATGATCAATTGCCTTTGATTTAGTTTGCCTACAACAATAGTTATCACTCAAGCATTGGTATGGCTCTATATGGGAGGAGGTATATCTTATATAGGTTGGTTTGATGTGGGTGAAGTAACCTTGATAGGTCCCGAGTTGGTATATGAGGCTATGGAGAAAGTTTGGCTTATTAGAGAAAGGTTGAAAATGGCTCAAAGTCGACAAAAGTCCTATGCCGATGTGAGGAGAAGAGATCTTGAGTTTGAGGTAGATGATTGAGTCTACTTGAAAATTTCACCCATGAAGGGTGTAATGATATTTGGGAAGAAAGGGAAGCTTAGTCTCCGTTATGTGGGCCGATATCAGATTTTGAGGTGATTGGCAAGGTCGCTTATGAATTTGAATTGCCTAATGAGTTGGCATTGGTACATCCAGTTTTCCATGTCTCCTTGTTGACGAAATATGTTGGAGATACGACATCTATATTTCCTTTAGAATATTTGGGAGTTAAGGAGAATCTTTCTTATGAGGAAGTTCCGATTGAGATTTTAGACCGACAGGTTAAGAAGTTGAGAAATAAAGAAGTTGCATCCGTGAAAGTTCTTTGGAGGAATCAGTTAGTTGAGGGTGCTACTTGGGAGGCCAAGGCCGATATGATGTCCCGTTATCCTCATCTCTTTCCTTCCATCCATACTCAAGCTTGAGGTATTTAGCTCCTCATGGTTTACTCATTGGGTGTCATGTGTCTTAGATATTTCCATGATTTCCTCATAATGCATGATTCATAAAAAGCTTAAGTTTTGAGAATACAAATTTACTTGATTGATTCATACATGTTTATGTGAATTTGAGTATGAATTGCATATAGACTTCATGATATGATGTTTTGAACATGCTTTAGCTTGGAGTTGATGTTTCCTCCACGGATATGTGCATTTATGTAATTGCATGCATGATGGGCTGTTACATTAAGTTTCTACCTTCCTTACAATGTCTTGAACCTCATTCAAGGACAAATGTTCCCAAGGAGGAGATATTGTAACACCTCGGATTTAGAAAGAGAGAAACATTCCACTCCTCCAGAAAATCTGGTGCCAGAACCAACGGACGCCACCAACGGTCCATCGTCTGACACACGGACCGTAGGTAGGCCCATGGTTCGCCAGTCCAGCTTTCAAAAATGTCGAGTTTCAGTACTTTTTCAATGGTTCACCAGGACGGTCCATCATTCAATGTACGAGTCGTAGATAGGTCTCGTAAGTGAGTCCAAGACTTAGATAAATTTAGCGGTCAAAAGTAGTGACCCAGAACCGAGATCAATGGCCCATCGTTGGACCCACGGTTCATGGGTGTGCCCCGTGGATCAAGGTTCCAAATTTCAGCCTCTGATCCCAAAAGACACCTGACTAGAACGGTCCGTGGTCTGACCAACGGACCGTCGGTCTAGCCGTCGATGGGTGCCAGCAGTTATATTCTTAAGGGCCTTTGGGTCTTTTCCTAATTATTCTAGCCTAATATTATGTCGTTTTACCCTTCACCTAAAGCCCTATATAAGTGTTTTTAACCCTAAATTTCCCCAATTGAAATCATTCTCTCAAATCCTTAAAAGAAGAACAATTCTTCCTCTCTAAAATATTTCTCTCTCTAGAAAGCTTCAAGAAGGAGTCAACCTAGGCTTTCAAGTCAAGCCTCCAATTCCACCATTGAAGGCAAGCTTTTGGCATTGAGGTATGATAGGTTTCATCCATGGAGCCTTTTCCTCCATGGAGTTCCTAAATTTTCCAATTTACAAAGTTAGAAATCCCCAATTGAGTTAGGGTTTTTCTTCCATGCCATGGGTTCCTTTCAATGTTGATTTACTTAATTGATTTATGAACTTTTATGAATGAATTTATATAATCTCATGATTTTAAGATGAATCCCCATGAACCCATGCTTAACCCATGTTTTCTAGATATTGATGATTGAAAGTGGGTTTTCAACTATGAAAGGTGAATTATGGAATTATGTATGTTCTTATGGAATTGATGAGATATGATGTAGATTGCGTTGAGAGTAAAACCATATATGTTGTTGTTGTGGTTAATTGTTGTGAAAGGATTGCTCACATAACTACCTCATGCATGAATGTGAAAGGTTTTCTCACATAAAGGATTCTAAGGTTGAAAGGTCTTCTCACCTAAAATGAATCAAAGTTAAGGAGCTATTCTAATGAAACCTAGCTTGGATTGGTTACTTAATGGTACCTTTCCATGGATGACATATGACTTATCTTGGATCGGCAATATGACGTGCCCTTCCATGGATAATAAGAACAAGTTAAAAAAATGACTATTCCGTGGGATTTACACTTAGCACCGAGAGGATATTGAGATGCATGCTCTCTCGTAGTAGAGGTTGGGTATCTAGTAACAATCTCTTTATCCCACACCTATGTGCCCCCATAGGATGATTGTGCTATATAGACATTAGCTAGTGGATCCACATAAGCTAGAAGTTCATGGTCTTACCTTGGCAAGTAGGACACCCCTTTTTGATGTGGGGTAGACTTCGAATTTTTTGTTGATAGCTCACATGGTCTTATATGTTTGTTAAAGGTAAATCTTCCACAATAATGAACTAAGGTTACTTCAAGAAGTATCTCACATGTGACTTAAGATGATGACTATTTGCATTGACCATGTTTTTATGACTTATGTTTTCTAGTTCTTTTACATGCATGTTTCTAGCTTGGCCATTGCATCTTTATGAACATGTCCCCTTTAGTATGATTTCAAATATTTTATGCATGGCTATCATACTTGGTACATATTTGTATTAATGCATACTCTTTCCTACATTTTTATCCAAATATAGGGTCCGACGCTCCAGGTTCAAACTTCCATGGCTATGGATCTTTAGTAGATACTTGAAGATTGGTGTGTCCTCATATATTCGAGGACCGAGCCTTTATTTCATTATGTCATTTCATTTCTATTTTAGACTTGATGTATGGGCTATGTCCCGATTACTTCTTGTGTACTAGATGGCATTGAGACGATGTTTAGATTCTGCTTCATTTTATATAACTCTATGCTTTGAAATGATCTTTTAAATCTCTTGATTTCTATTATCTTGTATGAAGAATGCTAAGTGGCTTATATGGGGCCTTCCTGGGTCTCATACGCCATGTTACACTTAGGGTCTACCTTGGGTCGTGACACATAAACAGGTAGAGGCAGAGGTAAAGGGAAATTATTTGGTTTTGGTAGGGGCCAGAACCGTATATATGCACTAGCTGATCGACAGGATTCAGAGTCATCACCAAATATTGTGAGAGGTACATAGGTTTTATGCTCATATTGTGTTTATATTTGATATATCCTGGATCTACTCTATCCTATATTACTCCATTTGTTGATGGGAAGTTGTGTATTGTAGCAGAGTCATTAAATCGACCATTTATTGTGTCTACACCAGCTAGTGAATCTATTATTTCTAGGATAGTCTATTGAGATTGTATAGTAAAAGTTATCGATCGTCTGACCTCTATAGACAAGGTAGAGTTAGAGATGGTCGATTTCAACGTCATTATGGGTATTGACGAGCAAGTGTCTTGTTATGCTAATGTTAAATGCAAGACAAAAGATTGTTAGATTCCATTTTCTAGGGGAGGAAGTTCAGGAGTGGAAAGGTAATACAACAATGCCAAAAGGTAAGTTTATTTCTTATCTTACGGCAAAGAGGATGATTACTAAGGGTTGTATTTATCATCTTGTTCAAGATAGGGCTATGGATGCAGAACCACTAATTATTTGGTCTATTCCAGTGGTTAATGAGTTTCTGGACTTATTTCTAGATGAGCTTTGTGGTATTCCCAAAATGGGAAATCGATTTTTCTATTGATATGCTACCAAACACAACTCATATATATCCCTCCTTATAGAATGGCTCTTGTTGAGCAAAAGGAGTTGAAGGATCAGCTGAAAGATTTGCTGGATAGAAGCTTAATTAGGCCTAGTGCTTCACCATGGGGTGTGACAATATTATTTGTGAGAAAGAAAGATGGCTCACTAAGGATGTGGGCGGCTATAAAGCTATAAGACGGTTAACCCAAATTTTAGAAAGTTTATCAAAGAAACTTACTCTAACTTTTGTCGACTTTTATTTCCCCATTTGCTTGACTTCAAAACTTAACTTACGATCATTGAGAGGTTGTATTACCTTATAAAAAATATTTCTTAGCATATAAGGAATTCCTAATTTTACCTCGAAGGTACTAATTAACTTAAACCTTCCGAACGGGTGGGGTGTTAGAAAAGACATTCGTTAACTCGAACATTTTTAAGGGCATCCTTTACCCATAAGTTTAGTCTAATTATTTGATTATTACCACCCCTTTGCAACCTTATTCTCTCAACGTGATACACCAAGTCATATAATCCTCATACACTCATGCTATGCTACGTATATAATACAAAAGAACCATGGGGTCTCACATATACAAGATGTCTCGAAATGCAAAAGACTTGCAAAAAGATATGTACAGATGGGGATGAGTCAACTCTAATCAGCAATAAGATCACCCTTAGTCTTCGGAATATAAGCAACATCAGCCCGAGAATTACCGCGGACGACTACAACTTGGTTCTGCATCAGGAAATAAGATGTAGTGTGCAATATGAGTACCAAAACAACGAGTACTCAGTAGGCATCATTGGTCGACCAAGCTTGCGGTTACAATAACAAGATAAAAAGCTTGTATAACAAGGTAGGAAGACAACGAGAAAGGTAAAACTAGCCATTCATCGAGGTAAAGCTACTACATTAAATAATGGAAGCAGTAAAGCTATCTACACCTAACTAAACCCCTATAATCTCATAAGGCATATACAAAGGCATGTCAACTATAAAGTATACAAACAATAACCTAGCCGAACCCTCGAAAGCTCGATCAGTACAATCAAGTCTATACTAAAAGGTAGAATTCCGAAATAAACACCAACACCCTGAACATAGCACCTAGCGGAATCTTATGTCGGAATAGTTAGTACTTCCTAGATTTTCACATTGGAAAGTCTTTCAGAACCTGACCCGTCTTGGAATCTTACATCAAAACAACTAGTCTTTCTCAAAATCATACATCAAAAAGCCTTGATTTAACTTAACATGTCCCAAAATCTTATGTCGGAATAGATAATCCTTCCCAGAATTTTACATCAAAAAGACTTGTAAGAACCGAACAGTCCCCGAAATCTTACATCAAACAGGTCGGTCCCACCCTAGAATCTTACGTTGGAATAACCACACAAACACCTAGCACCTCTCGAAATCTTACATTAGATAAGCTATACATAACCCTAGCATATCCCAAAATCTTACATCATAATATCTACAACAATGTTAGCCCCTCTAAAAAATCTCACCTCTGGTAAGCTATAACGCTAAAAGGAAAAGAAGGTCATGAGCAAGTCTAGATAATCACTCCCCACCACCAGCCAATCACATATACTAGTATGGCTATCCAAAGGTCACAACCTAGCCTGTAGGATTGCTATAAACCAACTAAAATCTCTAAAATAGTTTGGTGGGCTCCAAAAACAAACTTTTGAGGCACCTCTAGCCTAACCTAGTCTAAATATCCTCAACAACGACACTAAGGCAATTCTTGCATAATCTCAACTCATGGCCACAAACGCGATATCAACAAGCCATAGAAATCTTAACAATTACTAAAAATCACTAAAAATAAGGCCAGAATGATACAAGTAAGGAACATAACAAGGAATCATGCAAGAAACCCACCCCACACTTAGCCAATTAGTATGATAGACAAATAAACAAGCAAGGTAAAAAAATAATAAGCTATAACCTACCTCGAAACCGATCATGCATGCTCCAAAACCTTTAGATCAAATCTTTTTCCTTTTCAGCCACCTCAGAATGATGCCATGCTATCAAAATAATGATCCTAATGTTAACACGGTTATTTTGAAACCCAACTCGCAATAAGTAAAGACATAAATCAAAATGAATCAAAATGGCATTATGGGACCCACATGAGGAATCCTGAAATTGGCTTCGTCAATGGCTCCCAATAAGCTCAAGGGACTTGTGCCATGAAAACAATCATAGTCAGATATCAAACAAGGACTAAAAGTGATCATGAGCCAAAATTTGGGAAATCACCATTAAAGAGTTAAAAAGGAGTAAAGTAAAGGGAACTTCTGGGTTTAGGAGTCTGAACAACTCCCTTAATAATCTCCCGAGACCACTCACAGCTCAATGCAACAATTTTCAAAACAAATCACCAAGGATAGAGCTCTCAAACTCCCAAATGTGGATTGAAATAAGAGAGGAAGAACAATGATTTAATCATTGTAATCACCACTCTGATGACGATAACATCGTAGGTGCGATGTCACTGGAACAGACAACGGGCCGCAAGTGTAAAGGTCAACAAGGTCGTTCAGCACCGCAGGAGTGACGACCGCTCCACTGGAGCAGAGTCCAACTGGCACAGCTAGCCCGCAAGTGCAGCCTTGGCTCCGTAAGAGTGAGGTTGCAGGTTAGAGCCTAGGTAGTGCAAAAGCGACTACACTAGCAGTTGGTGCTTTGGGATAAAAATCCCAAGGTTCCCCTCAACCTTTGGAATTTTTTGGAGGTCCCACCATCACAAACAATATGCTACACAATTAGAAATTATATTTTTGACTCAACAGAACAGTTGAAACTTTAAAAAGTGGGTCTTACACCCAAGCTCTGTTTTAGCAATAAGCCATACGGTAGAGCAAAATGAGTCAGGAAACCTCAGGGCCCGTACCAAGGTTCTTTCTAGAGTGAACTCGACATTTTGGAGCTAACAAAATCATGAAAATTGAATTATGAGGTAGTTTTCCTGAAGTTTTGATCGAAGTCAACCATTTAAACTTTAAATCTCTAAATTTCATAAACTTGCACAAAAACCAAACAAACGACCCGATGACCGAATCGTCAGTCCCAGCAAGTCACAAATGACTTGGGGTCGCTAAGAAAAAGTTCTAAATGTTGAAAACATCACAAAACAGCTAAAATGACCTAGTGTGTCATTACAACATCAATTATTAAAAGGACTTTCGTCCTCAAAAGTAAAAATGAAGAAGTACATGAAGCATCAACAAGTGGAGATATGATAACGCTCAAATATACACTTCAAAACCAAATAAAAGAGATAGCGGTCGTCGTCCATAAAAAATACCCAACAAAGAGTAGGGGTCTAATCCCATAGAGAATGGTATATCGTAGGTAATTCTATCAAGAAATTTGAATTGTAAAATCATGCATATGTAGTAGCAAAAACTAGTGGGTGGATGATTCCACCAATTTAATTAAAGGATTTGGTTATCAATGGTCATAAATAAACTAAAATTTTATAAAATTAAAGAAGCAACAAGTAATCTAGCGGTGCGGGGATTGGAAATCGATGTCACATAGGGGTAAATGTGTCTCTCTATAGTAATGAACATTCATGAATAGGCTGGGTCATCTTCAATGACACTAATCTTCTTTCGAACTCATTGCATCATTGTATAGAATCTCTTTTCGGTCTCATCTATATGCTATACTAAATAACCCATACCTTACTCTATTCTCTTTTTCGATGCAAAACTAGGGTAAAATGATCCGACCCATAACCTCTATTTTCAAGCAAGTTATAGACATCATACCTAAATTGCTAGTATCAGACTAATTACCCGCTCCAATCAATCTCTTTCAAGCATCGACCCGAGATTGAAAGTAGGAATTAAGTTTACAACCTTAACCCATAAGTTTGCCTCCGGCTAATTAGCCCAAATTCATGCATGAACAACATCAAAAAAGTGGATAACACAATACCGAGTACATTAAATCAACACAACTCCATAATTGCACCCCTGGATCTTGCGGTTTTAGCCAGCCATCACAAAAATCAAAGAAATTATACCTTTCATGAAAGTA
Organism: Solanum etuberosum; assembly: GCA_029582245.1. Taxonomy (NCBI): domain Eukaryota; kingdom Viridiplantae; phylum Streptophyta; class Magnoliopsida; order Solanales; family Solanaceae; genus Solanum; species Solanum etuberosum. The sequence goes on from JAJONR010031827.1 coordinate 108,098, forward strand.
TCCATGGGTAACATGAAATAAGCAAATTCAAGCAAACCCACTTTGAATTCAATTCAATTTGTCAATTTCAAGAACAAAGTTGAAAACTCCAAACACTAGAAAGTGTTCTTCACAAGGTAAAGTGTTTTTCGCTGTTTACTTGTTCATACACAAAACACTATTTCAACTCACGTGAACTCTGCAAATATCTCTCTCCTTTGGGCTATATAGAATTTCCCTAAAATTTGGCCCAAAACTAATTACATGATCATTGGGCGATGTTAGTCGGGCTCACCGATCACGTTGGGAGAACCACCCTCTTTTTTTCAGCTAGGCTTTCTTTTTCCATATGCTTCAAGTGTTTTAACCTTAGTCAACTAGATTGTTTGAGTCTGCCTTTCATATATGATGTATCACCGAGTTCCCCCTTAGTTCACCTTTCTAGCCTTTAATTTTTTCTCTGTACTGTCGCCTTCAGTGATGGTCAACATGCTCTCCCTATCTTATTCGGCAAGTCTCCTTCCCTTTTAGAGTTTTTCGAGCTTCCTCAATAAATACAAGTGTTCTACACTGTCAATTTGGGTGAGGTCATGCTTACCAGGCGATCCGCCTCTCTTGTTTGGTGATCATCAGTGTATTATCTACACTTCTTTTTATATTTTTGGCCATTCTTTCAAACATTCATCATTGCATTATCCTTTAGACTTCATAGCTTCAGATCATCAAAATATCATCAGAATAGGACATAATTAGGCATTGAGGACACTAATTGTTGAGCTAAATAGGCCTCAAATTAGTGGAAATCTACCACTGAGCAACACCCCCAAGTTAAAAATTTTCTTGTCCTCAAGTAAATCGAGAATGCAATCAGCTCAACAAGGGTGTATACAATAGTACTCAGGTGTCACGATCCAGGCGTACCCCCTAGATGTAACAAGGTGTATAAGACCCCGAGAGGCCTCATACAAGACAATTAGCATATCATAACATAAGGTAATAGAAATGAGCGGGAATTTAAAACATTTCAATAACATCAAAGCCTTTTATAAAACGAGCGGAAGTCTAATACACTTGTCACAAACCATCTAAAGCATTAATATCTTTGGGACGCATCCCATAGAATAGTTCAAGACTTAAAATGAAAGACATAATATCATGCTGGATATCTCCTTGAATACTATGAGGACTCACCAAAACTTCAATCCTTCCTTCTACTAAGAACTTAGCCACAGGGATGAAAGTCAATATCGTCGGACCTTACATTTGATAAGAATGTAGGCAAGAGTATGTGTTAGTACAAAAATATACTAAATATGATAGCTAGCATAAATCATCAACATAGGCATACCATAAGCATTAGTCAACATAAAACATAAGCCAAAAGCATAAGTGATAACAATATAGTCATAGGCATAATCAATGCACATAAATCATCATAATGTAAGAGGAACACTTCTCAAGTAACTTCAACTTAACCTTAGCTAGGACTTGGGTCATCCACCTTTAGTGATACATATCAAGGACGGCAACTCTAGCAACAATCCAAGCTAATCGTATATCATCCAAGAAAATCTCATATTAAAACATACTTACGAAACTTCCCATGATGTAACCTCAAAGCATACTTAACTAAGACATGGGTAGCCTCCTACTAGTCTCACTCATCATAGTAGGCCACCTTGGGCCATCCTACAAGCTCATCATCTATCATTCTCATCTTTAACTTATCTTTTATAGACATGAGGAAATCACCTCCTTTCCTTCTCATAAAGGCTCATGGGTAGTCACCCCTTACCTTACTTAAAGGCTAATGGGTAGTCGCCTCTTGCCTTACTTAAAGGCTAATGGTATTCGCCTCTTGCCTTACTTAAAGGCTAATAGGTATTCGCCTCTTGCCTTATTAACTAAAGATCATGGGTACTCTCCTCCAAAATCACATCATATGACACATGTACTCACCTCCACATCATTTAATAAGGATCATGGGTACTCACCTTCATGTCCATTCATCATAGTAAAAACGTGGGGAATCGCCTCCTGTTTGATTCTAAGGAGTATGGAATCACCTCATTCCCCTCTCATATGGAGGTCAAGGGTAGTCGCCTTTAGACTCATCAATTACATAGTTATTTAGTCTAGATTCATTTTAGGTGAGAAATCCTTTCAACCTAGAATCATTCATGTGAGTAAACCTTTCACATTCATACATTCAAAAGGTAGATCATGTGGTTAAAGTCCTTCCACAATAACAGCTTGAAGTCGTGTCTTGAAGGCTTGCCCCCGACCCCCAACCTAGGAACAACACTAAGACGTTTCGTTTCCATTTTTTTGGTTAAAAGCATCGCATAGTATAGTGATAGTTCCCGGTCCGCAGCTGCGGAGTCCGCCTTCCCTTGAAAACACCTCCCAGAGGGGAGAAGATGGCACGTAAACTCAACCCCAAAGCGAAGGATAAAGACCTGCTGCCACTATTTAAGGAGTCGAAGTGACTGGCTGCTTGTCAATTTGAATTGCATCAAAGCTCTCGTTCGAACTTCATATACGAGAATTCTAAACAAGAACTCGAGACTTGAAATGAATCCAAGTGGAGGTTCTTTCTCAGGGCGTAAGGAATAGCACGCGATCGAAGAACTATGGCTCAGCTGCTTCGCATATTACACCGTATTGCCCGAAGGGGGCATGCTGCAAGAGCGTAGGTGAGTGATAAGCATAGGAGGTGTGCCCGAAGGGCAGCGGCAGCAGTGTGGTTCCCGTCGCTAGATTGACTCCCCTGGGTCATAGAGAAAGAATAGAACTTGGAGCGAGAAAGACTGGCACTCTAGATCCTCTAACCATGAGGAAAATCAGAATCATAAGGCATTTACTAAGGTGTCAGGAGCTAAATAGCCGGCTAGCGGTTCACTTAATAGGCTCAAACTGGACAGAAAGGGAAATAAACGTTGTTTTAGAACAGTAGAAGAACTGATCAGTCTCAGACTTTAACTGTGGCTGGAAAGAAAGAGAACGACAACTCCCTCTCCTATTCAATTTTGTGATTTCATCCTTATTTGTAGCACCCATCAGCTGGGAGGCACGAGTACTAATTTGATTAGCATAAATGAGCCTCTTCTGAGCCCTTGAGATTTTACATATCAGCTTCAGAAGATTCAATTGGATCATTCTTGGCACAGAAGAATGAGGAAGCAAAGGTAGAGTGTGCTCTGGAACTCCAACTCCTCGCTTCTTTCCTGGCGACTAGCTTCTCAAGTGGGCGGCTTGGTAAGCAAGCTATCTTCAGCATCGGTAAAATCCCTATCAATAATAGGCCGGAATGGTGGGGAAGGAGGCCCTTGACTTTGATTCGAGCGACTCTTGCCTAGAAAAAGCCGATGAAATGGGACCGCGAAGACAGCCCACCACTGAAACTTGCTTTGCTCTCGCTCGGCTCGCTCCCACCTGTCTTCTTCCCACTATAGTGAAAGATCTTTCACTCTTATGGGGGGCCCTATCATACACATGCACCACCAGAGTCTTCATAAGAACTCTGGGGCGAGGGCAAAAGTCCAAAAGTAAATAGTATTGTGAGTCCCACTTTACTCACTACCACGAAAGTGGAAAAACTGTTGGGACGCGTCAATAAATAGCAGTAGAATGTAAAAGTCGTAAAGTAAATAGTAATAGGACAGATGTAAAAATAGTAATAGTATTTTTACGCGTTTTTGTTTAGCTATAAATATGTAAAGCCATTAGGCTAAGAGGGCAAGCCTTTCCACGGAGAGCAAGAGCCTTCTCAATATATAAAATATATAAATTTTCTTAAGATATGAAGAAATCTGGAGAACTAACTGGAGAACTACAAAATGAGGTATATTTATTTATAAATATGTGTAGCTAGATTTATATATTC
>JAJONR010031828.1:0-33841 GCA_029582245.1 Solanum etuberosum
AAATAGTAAGGCTATATGCATTAAAAGAATTAATGCCAGAATTAAGAGAAAGAATATACAAAGAAGCAATACAACTAGAAATAATAGAGCTAATAAACTAAATTTGGTATAACTTTGATCTAGTAACCACACGAGATATACTAGAAATAGATACTCACTCAGATATATTCTCCGACATAGACTTAAATGATTAACTACAAACAACTAAAATATTGGCTAAAAACAATGGAAGATATAAAAATAATACAAATACTTATATGTGAAAACATAGATAAATATATCAAAACCCAAGAAATAGAATATCTAGAATACATCACAAATAATATTGAAGAAATAAAGAAACTTGAAATATTAAAAGAAGAACAGTACACAAAGACATTTTATATTATAAAATGATAAACCAAGAATATTTACAACAATGGATCGAAATAAAAACAGAAATAGATACACTACAGAATCTAATAAAACTACACCTAGAACTGTATTTAAGGACCCAAGATATAAAACATTTAAGGAATATGCAGTATGACATAAATGAAATAATCAACAAAACTCCTACAGAACAAGAACTATATTCTAAGACATTTAGTCAGATATGATAAAAAAGCTAATCGAAGCTATATTCGACCAACCCTCGCTATATTCGACCAACCACTCATTTTTATTTTTATTTGAAAAAATTAAAATCGAATCAACGTTCTTTCTGTATGATTCAGTTTTTTTTAAAGTTTGATTTGGTATAATTATGATTTTAGATTTTAATGTTAGGTTGATGAATATGTGATTATTATATTTAATCTCAACGTACTATTTATGTAAAGTCAAATAGACATTAGAAAATAAATATTTTCAAAAACTTTGTTTCGATTGATTTTTAAATTTAGCCAAATACTACTCACCCTACTGATCCTAATCAAGAATGATATATATATATATATCAAAATAATATGTATGTAAAAGTAGAGGAATTGACAAATACATACCATTCTTAGATTACATTTGCAGGTTTAAGCCTAGTGATTATTTAGCAAATGAAATTCTTAAAAGAATTGGTATTTAATAGCCATACATGTATTTTACATAAAATAGGACACACATCTCTCTCTTCAAATTATTTTCTTAAATATAATAAAATATATTCCTCCTATTCCATAGTATCTCACTTTTTGGGACTTTTTTTATTGTTCAAAGTTCAAGATGGATGTTTGATTATTTTTTTTCATATTTCTATTATCCTTTAATGAAGTTTGATACATTCTAGGAGATAAATTGCACTACTTGCAATGTTATATTTATGATTTTACAAAGGACACTAGTGGAAAGTATGGTTTCAATCATGTCCTTTCATGTTTTTCTTAATAAGTGTACATTGCCTCACAAATTCAGTTAATATGGAAAGAAGGAGTATTTAATAGAATCTCTCTCTTGTGACTTGCAATCATGTCTCTGTAAAGCTAAAAAAATTTATTTAAATTATCTCTCTCCTCAAAATTAGCAAAAAAATATTTAATTAGGACTATTCTTCTTTCAAAGAATATTCCTATGAATCCACCATCTATAAATTATTTCTTTCAATTGTTTTCTAAAAGTTATGGTTAGAAACTCAATCCATATTCACTTAACAATTTTATATACATTTATTTGCATTAATATTCATTTCGTATGCATCTAGTAGATTGATATACATTTGTATTGGACACATTCATTTGTATTCATTATTAAATTGGTATACATTTGTTCGCATGAGTATCTTTCTAATTTTCATAGGTATACATCTGTATTGGATACATTCTTCAGTATTGATTAATAATTTGGAAACAAATTGTTTACATTAGTAACTTTCTAATTTCACATAGGTGTACACTAGTCCGTATTCACCTAACAAATTTATATGTATTTGTTTAAACCGAAATTTATCGTTATTGATCCATATGCACCTAACAAATTTGTATAAGTTTGCTTAAATCGAGATTGGTATTCATTGATATACATTGGTTTGTACTTGTCTAATAAATATGTATACATTTATTTGCATTACTATTTTGGAATGAAACCAACAAAATTCATTAACAAATTTAGATAGTTTTACATTGTTATATATTTGCTTGTATTCATTAACAAATTTAGATACATTTATTTGAGACAAAAGTAATATTCATCATCAAATTCAATCAACGAAATTCAATATTTTATAAAATTATCATAGATATATTAATTAATTAATTATTGAAAAAATATTAATTCCAGAAATCACGAACAGTGTTTGTCATTATCCAATCCATTAGGAATATTTTGACACATCAGAAACTCTCATATTATAACTGATTAAAATATTAAAACAAACTACACGGATCATAATAAATATATCAAGTTTAGAATATAAGTACATGTAATGGACTAGATATATTGTTTATTAAAATTAAGAACCTAAATGAATATCTCAATTTGGTCCGTTCAGTACATACATAATGTACTAGTACAAGAAGTTAGAATTTTACCATTTTAATTTATAACTTATAAGAACCGACAATTTTAATCTTCCGTGTATTTGTCAGATAACTCCATGCACAAAAAATGTCTACTATATAAGTAATAAAGACGCATATAAACACAAAATTGTATTCAAACAAAGACAATTATTATAATAAATAAAATAAAATACAAAGTCTTTACAAAGGATGAAATAAAATAATATAACTTTTAACCATATGGTTAATGTCAAGACACGATTTCTTAGGTCATAATGACACCTACTACATTCTATCAATAGTTAAGCCTAACCTAAGCCCGGAGAAATAAAAATGAGCTACCAAGCAGAAATAAAAAAATAGACGTAAAAATCGTAAAACAAAGCGAAGAAATGGCTGATCAACAGAATCACAATACAAGGAACCACCCCAATACCTGACACCAGTCAGTAATCGAGAATCTAATCAAAATAAGAGTACAAGGCTTTCAAAAGAGATGTCAACCGGTAACTTCGAACACCAGGAACTCACCGTAGTCTCTTAAAATCAATCATTTTTACGAACGACTCCAATTAAACGGCGATAACTCAAACTGTGATCTGTAATGATGAGAAGTGCAGTATGAGTACAAAACATGGTAATCAGTAGACATCGGCCGACTAAGCTCAAATGATAACACAAGCATAACTAACTAGTAATGAGGATAACATGACAGAAGTAACTAAACAAGAGATACTAAAGTAGACAAACAATAAGGAAAGAGACATGTAACAAGGGGTGAGAAGGCAAGACAAGGATGTACCTGGAACGCAAGACAACAACCTATTCACAAGCAAATAAGATACCAAGTCTACAACACATGGTCAGGAGGACCCACAACCACATATCAAAAGTCAAAGGCTATTAGGTAACAAGACACCAATAACCGAGAACATAATATAGTCAAACAATAACCTAAGAGGACCCCATAAGCCCGGAAGGTACAAACAACAGACATAACAATACCGTCCCCCATAAATTGGAGAGTTCAACCAACAAAAAAATAAGCTATTAATAGGCAATGCATATGAATGCAAGGTGAGCAGCAGAACCATTAGTGATCATCTGAATCCAAGTAACGACCTTGAATCGTAAGTAGCAAAATATGGGGCCGCCAAGCCAGATAGTAAACTCCCACGAGTGTCAGCCGCTTAGCTATCAAGAGGAAACTCGGGGGTATAAATACGACCATAGAGGGGCCACCCTTCAAAATAGTAAACTTCGAGTGGCGTAAGAAACCTAGCTAGCTAGAGTAATCCCGGGGCCATAAGTAAGACCAAAAGCATTTATGAAAGGGCGTTGATGTGGCTGCTAGTCAAGTAAGCACTGAGCACATCCAGATGCCTCTAGTATATCAACTAGAAAAGGAGCACATCACTGACGTCTTGTAAGTCTAGAAATTAGTAAAACCAGTGATCCAAGTTGTACAACTCCTGTTTCAACCACTTTCAAATAAAGCCAAGTAAAACACTATCTCATCATGCAAGATAAATATGTTAATACATGAACCCGGATCGTACCAAAAATCCATGAGAATGAAAAAACAATGCAGTTCATGCAATCACCAGCATTCAAACAAGGAACTCAAAGTCTACTAAATACACGGCCAACCAAACCACGTTACCAAAGTTGAGAGAACTAACCTGGTATCCAACTGGTCCTCCCACAAAGCCTCGGGCCCAACAATATAATCATAATCTCAATAAGGGTACAACAGGCATACCAAAAAAGAATAAGCTAAGGGATCAAGTGAGCTTCCAAATAAAGAAAGGGGGAGCAAACTGAAGGGACGACACCCTACTCCAATCATACCACTCTAGTCCCATACTTAGCACAACTATTTCCAACCTATGGCTACGATGACATACCAAGGTCTCAAGCACAAATAAAAGAAGAAAATCCCAAAACAAGCCCTACCGAGAGCAAATCATAACTAACAGGGTGATAAAAGACAGCATATATTTTGATCAAGATTTGAAATATACTCGATACGTTCCTCAAAAAATCCGATTCGGGCCGATTTTGGTTCACAATTGAATCAATTAATTTTTTTTAAAAAGACTCGTGGAGAAAGAATCGTAATAAATGTAAAGAAGAGGCATCTTTTACCTAATAGCTTTAGCCTTTATAAAAAGAAAACTGATTCTTGAACCCCTTTCACGCTCATATCACATCGAGGTACTACAGGATTTGTCGATTATGGTATGGCCGTAGTCCTACTCATGGCTGGTTATGGAAGAAAGAACCGAGAATAAGGTATCAGCAACAACTGGTTTTATTACGGGACCATTAAATTTTAGAGGACATGCAAAAAGCAATAATAGATCTCTTCGTTAATATTAATAAAAAATCTCCTGTCATGATGAAGGCTTGGGAAGAATAGCAGAGCATGATGAAAGAATTCCATATTTCAAAAAAAAAGTTCTAATTTTAAGTAAAATAACTGGACCAAGTGCTATTTTGCACTTGAACCTGCTTGGATTACATCTCGACAAATAGAAGCAGGACGACGGGCAATGACATTGTCATTATATCATATTATCATTCCGTTGTCACGTTTGAGTTCTATACAGGTACGCACAATTACACCGATTGCTCGTAGGTTCGAATCCTACTTGGGGCATTATTTCTGGTACATAAGTTCCTATAAAAATGGGAAATACCCTACCTTTGAGTGCGGTTTGGTCAGGGAAAACCTCTGAAATTATTTCATTTTTTATAATCGTCAATTAAAGGGAGACATTATCTCCTAAAGCATCTAAGGTCCAGCCTAGCCTAAGGCCACAATGTATCAATCCAAATTAGGACAAGCAAGATCAGAGACACCACAATCAAAGTTGTAAGCGTAAAGTAAGGATCCCAACACCTATAAAAAGCCCAAGGACCTTACGGAGTCAAGAAAAGATGGAATGAACAGAAAGAGGGTTAATACCTAGAAAACACAATCCAAAATCATATGAAAACTATACTAAGCATTATCTAAGAAGCTCAATCAAAAAAGTAGACCGAAGCATACCTCAAAGCCAATCACGAGCGCTCTGTATCCATTGCACACATCCACTTCTGAAACATCCCCAAACACCGCCATGCTATCAAATTATTAGTCACAATGTCATTATGGATGTTTAGACTCTAAATTTGCAACAATTGAAAATTGACCACATATTGAGTCAAAAATGGGAATGTGGGACCCACACCAAGATTGACTCTATTAAATGTCCTAAATGACTAACTGAGATTGAGCCCTGGAATTGGGCTCAATTACATACCCGGAATAGCCTGAACAACCACATGCATAAAAAAACACCATAAAAGAACACAAAGAGGCTAGGCAACCCCTACGAGATAGATATTACTCCAACAGAGAGTCCCCGACACTTTCTAATCATTACAATGTGTATTCACACCAACTCCAGATGAAACACAACCTGAATCACCTAAAACATAGCTAACTAGCTCGAGATATCGAAGTTTCAATATGAGGACTGCAACTGATTTTTTGGTATCTAAATACCATAAATCTTGTTGCTAAAAGCCATCCCTGGTCGTTAAAAATTCCAATCCTTAAAGGTCTTCACCAGCAACCCCAGGTTTTGCTTTTTCAAAGTGTCTGAATGGACCCTCGTAATTCGTTTGGGACCCCATTAAAATATACCAGATATGCTACCACACTAAATTCGACATTCCTTAATCAACAGAACCACTGAAACATCAATTTGAGGTCATCTAAATGAAAAGTGGATCTCATACCTAAGTTCCCTTTTTATGCAAATTCTTCAAAAAGGCTGGAAATGCGACTGGAAGTGTTCAGAACTCCACCAACGGACATTCTAGACAAAACGTGACACTTCGCTGCTAACGGAGCTAAAGGAATTCTCATCAGAACACATTTACCAAGAATGTTGACCATAGTCAAAATTTGTCTTAAGCTTCCAAGTTAAGAAACCTAACTGCACAAACTCACATTGGAAGTCTCGAGGCCTGAACCAACAATGTTGCTAGCCTATAATAGCCCTATCGGAGCTGATGAAACAGTCAAAATTACATTCTGAGGCAGTCTTCCTGAACATTTGACTGAAGTCAACGATTCAAGTTTCAAAGGCTTTAAAACACAGAATCTTGCACAAAACCAAAATGAACGACTCTGGACTGAACTGTCAGTCCCAGCAAGTCATATTTGGCTTGGGGTCGCTACAGGAAAGATCTTAATGTTGAAAAGATTGTAAAACAAAGGAAATGATATAGAGGAACATTACAACATCCACTACTATAACGACTTTCATCAGTAAAAGTAAAAGGACAGTTCCAACCTGAAGGCTTGAAAAGACGAGGATACCAGGTCCGTATGCTTTACTAGATATTTAGACACCCTCCGGATTGAACAACGCCACCATAAAACTTAGGCTAAGAGGAAAATCTTCCATCTTACTTCAAACCCCCAAAAATTTCTTAAAAATCTATTTTGGGCTCCAACTCTTGCCCTACCGAATCGAACTTGCCTGAAAGCACCTCATTCATCTGAGAAGACAAAGCCACATAATTGAGCAAACACAAGACAATGGCAAATGCAACCTAACTCACAAATCAAAATATTTACCTTATGCTCCACATCTAACATCTTCTTCCCATAAAGAGCGTTCTGCCGGTCCATGTAGCTATCCTTAAAATCACCAGCACCAACTGAAATCCCCCTGCAAGACCCACAACACAAAACTTGCAAGAAGTACATACTCCATCTAAATATCAAGGAAAGGGAACTTCCGAAACAAGGAACTTAGCCCCGGAAAAAACCCAAAATCCACTCCTTCCTCTCAAAGACCAACAAATCCAGCTGCAACACAACCTTCTGAAGTTAACCACACTAATCTGAAAGGAAAACCATCCTGCGAACAATAAGTATGCACTGAGCCGCGCTTCAGTGACCTATTCCAAGCAAAGGAATTTCTGAAAAAATCAAAACCACGAGCCCACAAGCTACTCTCCCACCATAAATCTAAACTGACCAACAGAGTTTAAGGGAAACAAAGCTGGCAAGCGGTGTATCAACATAGAAAAATAACTGATAATAGCCTTAAGGCACTAGCCCCATCATGAACCACGCAGGCTGAAAAACATGACAAAAGAAAATGACGCATCGTGAAACAAGAAGCAACTCATAAATTCCATGGATTACTTTGATCCCATCCCAAAGATGAACCTTCATAGAAAGTTTCCATTTTCTAGTAGAAGCTAAAGTCTGAAACCACTGATTAACACCACCATACTGATTATAAATCACACACCAACCTAGATAGTTATCAACACAACTTCAATGAACCAATGTCAAATCAACAAGGCACAAAAAGGAATCACAGCTCCAAATTCTTGCTAGCCATAACTAAATTCCCAGACCCCAAGAAGAGGATGAATCCAAAAGGGTCCGAACGAGGGAAAACACAAATCTGTAATAAAGAAAAGGCAATGGAAAAGAAAGAGAGCAACCAAAAAGGACTACCACATGAGAGAAGGCCAGCTACCCAACACACAACTCTGAAAACTAGAAAGCTCCCAACTACTGCCCAAAAGGGACAGTACACAACCTAACCAACCTCCTAAGCCAATTAGGCTTAACAATACAAAAAACTCTAATCAGGCAAAGCCGGTCTAGACACCTATCAAACAAGGATCAACATCATAGAAAAAGCACAAAACAATAGTGGCAAAAAGGAAAACAACAATATGAAGGCCACAACCACAATAGGACTATCAAGGAGAAGGCATGAGGAGTTACTCAACAACTAGTCCAAAATTGAAGCAATGCAGCCTAGTCGATCCACTACTAAAAGAATCTACTACATAAGGCAAAACACAAACAGAATCCTCAATTCAAGGTTCCATAATAGGCCAACAATAGATTGTAAGCAATATAAACTTGAATAGGCATGAAAACCCCAATTCACACAAAATAAGAACTGAAAGGATAAAGCCACCAAATTACCTCTAGAGATGGGATACTTGGAGCTTCGGCCTTTGGATGTTTGGTAGAAACATAGAATGGATCATGCCCAACCTGAACCTAAACACCTGAAGTAGTACCAACAACACCAAAGGGACCACCTATAATTGAAGAAGCCGACAACCTGCGAGACTGATCTAGCTGAAAACCACTCATCATGGTCACATGTTGGGGACAAGCTTTGGACCTATGGAAAAGCTTCCCACAGGTACAACAAGGTCCGACCACCTTATCCTGGGAGTATCTGATATCGTCAATGCTTGGGAGATCAACTCCCGCTCTCTAGGACAGTGGTAAAACTTGTCATAATCATAGGAACCTCTGTAATTTGAAGCCTAGTGTGAAGAACATTATCAGATGTCCTGCTTACCTCTACAAAACTCAAAACCACCCCTAGCCAACCAGACTAGGGCCCTGCAAAAATCTATGAATTGGTAACGTACCTCACCATGCTCATAAAAACCATCACTTAGAGAAACCAACTGTGAAAACCAAGTTGGAGTAACATGAAAACCTACTCATAGAGGTCTAGAATTACCTCCAAACGAATTCTGGCCTAAACTCTGTCTGCCATAAGCACTAGGACCTATCTAAAAATCCCGTTGGAACATGATATTTTTCCGCAATAGGCCTGATAGGTCGAGAAGAAAGATGACCCTCACTGAACCGATACCCACCTCAAAATGGAATAATTATTTTGAGGCCTCTTACCACTATCTACGTAAGTCTCCTGACACGCCTGCTTCATAATCCTAACAAGACTAACAACCTAGAGAAATATAGACTCTGCTGACATTAGATGCTCTAATGCTGACCGGAGTGGAAAGGATAACCCTCAGTTGAACCCCTTCTAAACTCCTAGTCCAAATGAACCAGTATGGGGCTAAGCTCCACATATTCAAAAAAATGCAACACATAGATGAACCTTTGCTGGACCATTCAACCCAACTATTCTCTAAGAAGCACCCGGTGCACTAAGAACCATACCTTGTTGAGGTGTACCCTCAAAGGAGCTCGGACCTCCAAACATTGAATCTCAAGGAATCGAGGTAGTGAGTGATCCCGTTGAAGCCTGGGCTGCCCCCAGACTCTCGGAATGTTGAAGAATGCCTTTGACCTCAAGGTCCATGCCCAATTGAGGCCCTCTAATACGGCCACATGCTGAAACTCTAGTAGGATGTACTGATACTCCTTCCACATCCATCGAATACTTAGTTCTATCTACGTAGAAGAGAGTAGATTCCAAAAAAGTAGTTTTAGAGGTTAATCCAAGTGAAATCACACAATAAGGAGTAAAGAATAGAATTTCCAAAGAATTCCCTATAGCCCCTTAAAGATAGGATATGGATGTCTTTGCAACTATCCACATGACTCTAATAGGCATTTGGCCTCAAACCAGCGATGCCGGTCAACCTAGAGCTCTCATACAAAACTGTCATGACCCGATTTCTCAGGTGATGATGGAACCTACTACACCCATAAATAGGTAAGTCTAACCCTTAGTACGGAGCCATAATAAATGAGCTACCAAGAACAAGTTAAAAACAAGAAGTAATAAGCTTAGGAAAAGTGAAGAAAGAAGTGATCAACAAAATCACAAGACAAGGAACGAACCCAAGACCTGACATCAGTCAGTAATCGAGCATCTAATAAAAATAAGAGTACAATTTTTTACAAAAATTAGATAGCTATAAGCTGTCTCTGAATACCACATAAAGACTATGCCTAGCCAAATATATGGAAATCGGTAACTCAGAACGGCCAAGAGCTCACCCTAGTTTCTGAAACCCCAAGCTCCTCCACATGACTCCAATCAAACGAGGATAACTCAAAATGTGATATGTAGGGAGAAAAAATGTAGTATGAGTACCAAAAACTATACTCGATAGACATCGACTGACTAAGCTCAAAATATAACACAAGCATAACCAACAATTAATGAGGATAGCATGGTAAAAGAACCTAAATAAAAGTCAGAAAAGTAGGACAACAATAATGAAAAATATAGGATACAAGGGGTGACATGGTGAGTAACGAGCGTATCAGGAACGCAAGCCAACAACCTATTCACAAGCAACAAAGATACCAAGTCAACTACCAAGGTCAGGAGGACCAACAACCACAGATCAAAAGTCAAAGCCTATCAGCTATCAAGAAATAAATAATAGAGAATATAATATAGTTAAACAATAACCTAACTGGAATCCATAAGTTCGAAAGGTACAAACCATAAACACAACTAAACAGACCCCAAAAAATAAGAGAGTGCAAACAATAACAAAGTATAGTGGTAATAGGTAATGCATATGAATGCAGGGTGAGCACTAGAACCATCAGTGATCGTTAAAAGCCATATCTGATCCTTAAAAGCCAAAATTCATGTCGCTTAAGGCGTACACCAGCAACACAAGATTTTGCTATTTTTCAAAGTACCCTCTTAATTCATTTGGGACCTGATAAAAATAAACCAGATATTTTACCCCACTAAATTTGTCATTCCGGACTAAACAAAACCATTGAAACTTCCATCCAAGGTCATCTCGATGTAAAGAGGGTCCCACATACAAGTTTTTTTTAGCCAAATTCCACAAAAAGGCTCAAAATGAGACCTAAAGCCTCGGGAACCACATTAAAGGTCGTTCTAGATAAAACTTGACATTCCACACCTAACCGCGCTAATGAAATTCTTATCCAAGTAAATTTATCAAGAATATTGGCTGAAGTAAAACATAGGCTTAAGTTTTCAAGTTAAAATTCCTAATGGCACAAACTCACACCGAAAGTCTGGAACCCAAACCAACCATGCCCCTAGCCTAAAATTTCCCTTCTAGAACCGATGTAGTTGTCAAAATTGCATTTCAAGGTCATATTTTTTTAACATTTGACCAAAGTCAATTGTTCAAGTTTCAAATGCTCTAAAATACAAAAAAAACTTACACAATACCCAAATGAACGATTCGGTGACCAAATGGGCAGTCCCAACAAGTCATAAATATCTTGGAATCGCTATAGGAAAGCTCTAAACACTTAAAAGATTAGAAAATGAAGGAAATGACTTGGTGGGTCAATATAGTTAATAATATATCCCAACACTAATCTACCCTTAAACAAAGATTAAATAAAATAATAAGTATTGATTTGTAAGTACTAAAATTACTTAAGATTTAAACCCATCCATAAGAGAATTTAAGGAGGTTTCAAATATTTGTTTCATTGTATGGATTATGCTGCTATTTTATTAATTACGCTCGTCCACCATAGAATTTTTTCAATTTGAAGTCAGAGTTAAAAAATAATAATAATAATAGTATTCAAAGGATAATTCAAAGATTTGAATTAAATACAAAACATAAATATATTTAGATATAAGTACACATAATCCTTTTTGAAAAACCTTGGGTAGGTGTTACTCCCTGGGTCACATCGGCTTTGTTAAAAAATTGAAAATAGACCTTATAAACGCTTCTAGTTTTCCACTAACTATAGGTTAGGAGATAGTAATTAAAAATAATTAGAAATAAAAGTGTCATGTCCAATTAAATTATGAAAATTTAAGTTGAACAATGACTTTGATAAAGAAAAGAAAAATAAAAACTTCAATATTTGAACTTAAGTTTAAATACATGCATAAATATAAGTAAAAGGGAAATCACAATGTGAGAGGAGGAGGAGGAGGAGGAGGAGGAGGAGGAGGAGGAGGAGAAGAAGAAGCATATAATTTCCCTGCCCCCAATTAATAGCAGCCCCATATTCTTTATTACAAGAGTGTTCCTACACTTTTTTGTTTCTAATTCAAAAAAAACCCACTATAAGGCAATTATATTATCTTCTTGAGATTTAGGAACTAAACTCCAAGTCTTGTTTTTAACAATAACAACAATCTCCTCATATGTTGCATCACTCCAAGGAGTATGTTGAGCTGCCTCTTTGTAAGTTTGGTAACAACTATTGTGTTAGTATAACAATTAAAGCAGAGTAGTCAGTAGGCTTCTTTGGCTAAAAATATTATTCTAAGATTGGGTGAAAACATGAGTAAGTGGTTTAGAGGGAGTAGAACTTACCTGTTGCAAAGAAGAAGCAGGAACATCCTCACTCAAAGAAAGAACAATCATAGAGGATGAGGGACTAGTCTTGTCATTGTTGTTACCAGAAGAAGATGTGGAATGTCAATAAAGTTGCAATGGGGATGAAAAATATGATGGTGGTATGTTCTCCATTGGTAAAACATGAGCGGACATAAATACTGATGGAACATCTGTTAGAGACATGGGAGGAGATATGGTTCCAGGATGACATGGATGGTTGGTGGTTGAGTTATCGAGCCTGGAATGTATTTTTTGTAGTGTAACATGAGGTAGTCCATCGGGAATAGATGCGAAAGGAAAATTATTTCCTGGAATATTACACGATGAGAGAGAAATATCTTTGAAGCATATCGATCAAGGCATTGGTAATAATGGTGGGTAATGGAGTAACGAACACAAGGGTGATATATTTGTGTGAATTTGTTGTTATTTTGGTGTTTTATATTGGAATAGCATAAGCAACCAATGGTATGAAGAGAGGAATGATTGGGTTTAAGATGAAATAATGCTTCAAATGGAGACTTTCCTTGAAGGATATGTGTGGGCATATAATTGATTAGGTACATGATAGTTTTTCATGCATGAGACCAGTATTGAAGAGGCAGAAAGGCTTGATGCAATAAAGTTAAAGCTTTCTCCATTATATGTCGATGACAACGTTCTATAGTAAAAACTCGTTGGGGTGTATAATGGGGTGAAAATAGATCTTGGATGCCCATGTTAGCCAACATCGTAGTTAATCCTTTGTACTCGACACCACCATCTGAATATAAACTGAGAACTGTTGAGTGAAAATACCTTTCAACAAAGAGTTTGAAATTAATGACTAAGGCAGTTACATTAGTTTTGTACTTGAGTGGGAAAAGCCATATATAATTAGTAAAATGGTCTACAAATATGACCTAAAAGCGAGTGCAATTGTGAGAGGGAATGGGAGACGGTCCACAAAAATCATTGTATAAAAGTTCTAATGGTAGAGAGTTGGTTATGGTGGATGTAGAAAGTGTTAAACAATGACTTTTATTACGAAGACAAGAAATACATTTCTCTAAAAATGAGGAAGAAAGAGGTAAGTTATATCTAGAAACAATGGAATTACGAACTTTAAGATATGGATGACTAAGACGACGATGCCAAAGTGTATGAAATAAGAGATTAGCAGCAGCTGTGAAGTAGGTAGCAGGATTTGGAGAAGAGCTGACCCAATAATAAATATGCATCCTATCCTAGCCTTGAGCCAGAGCTTACTGTTTTTGCAAATCCTTACCGACAAAAAGTAGGAAAAAATTCAATAGAAGTTTTGTTTTGCTCACAAAATGGAGGTATAGAAATAAGATTGTGATGAATAGTTTTAGCGCATAAACATCTTTTAGAACAAAGGTATGAGAGGGTGTGGCGAGAGTAGTGTAGCCTGTGTGTGTTATTTTAATAATATTACCATCACCAACTATAACATCATAGGTCCCTGTGTACTCACAGTAAGCCTACAAACCCTTAGTATTTGAGGTAATGGGATGTCATGCACTAGTATCTATGACCAAATTTGGATTGATTAATGCAGTAGTGAATGAAAAATAAGCCTATGGCTCATTCATATTGTGACTCCGAGAGCAGCAAACACAAGGAATATGTCCATATTTTTCACACTGTTGGCACTAAAATCGAGATATGTTGTTGGAGTTTTGACAGTACCAATTATTATTAGACTTTTAGTGATTGTTGTTTCTGCCTGAATTGGGGTGGTTTTTATGGCATGACCAGTTACCACCAGATTTGTTGTTTTGATTGTTTTTCTTGTATTGTCGATCAACTTGTGTCGAATGCTAATTAAACTAGGAAGTAATAGTAGCAGTAAGATGTGGCTTCTCATGCTTGGGTGTGTGAAGAGGGAGCAATGCTCGACTGTTGAGCTTTTCAAAAAGCTCTTCACATGTGATGGAGTTTTCATGAGTACAGATGCTAGAGCTAATGGCATAATATTCTAGTCCAAGCCTGCTAGCAATTTGGTGAGAAGTTTATCTATGTTAATGGGAGACCTATCTATGGAAAGTTCTTCTGAGATGGCTCGAATCAAATTAAGATATTAAGAATGGTCTTGGTTCCCTTCATAAGGGGAATGAGAGAGTCATGAAGACTATAAATATGATTTTAGATTTTGTTGGCATATTGTTGTGCTAATTTTGTTCAATTCATGTGCACAAAAGATTGAGAGAAAATCAGTGGGGCTATGGTAGGATTAATAGACGTCAGAAGAGCATGATGAAGAAGGCCGTCTTGTCACCTCCATGGTTGATAGTTTGGAAAAGTTGGAGATAGGAAAGGAAAGGTACCATTAATGTAGGAAAGAAAATCATAGGCAAGGGAAAGAGCATCAAATTGAGCCTTCCAGGTAACATAATTGTTGCGCCAACAAATCATATATGCAGTAGGGTAGGCTGATTGATAGAAACAAGTTGACCTGCTTGATTTGATGGATTAATGACTGTTAGAGAGGGGGAGACACCTACGATTTTGTTACTTGTGGTAGGAATTGTTGGAGTTTACACAACTGCAATGTTGGTGTTCAACTTGTTGGCCATGGTGGGCAAACAAAAACAAGAGTGAATAGGATTGAAAACTTATTAGAGCGCGAGTTGCTCTGATACCATAAAGAGACAGAAGTATTTTGCAGAATTTTTTTCTTGTATATTACATTGACTGTCACGACCCAAGCCAACCCCTAGGAGTAACATGACATATAGGACTCCGAGAGGCCCCATACCATCCACTTAGCATTCATAACATAAGAAATAAAAATTAAGAGATTTAAAAGGACAATTTAATACATCAAAGTTTTATAAAGCAAAGCGGAAATCTAAACATCGTCTCAATAGCCATCTAGTACATAAGAATGAAATTGGGCCTAGCCCATACATCATGTCAAAAATTGAAAATAAGGAAAGACTAAAAACAAAGCAAGTCTGGTCCTCAAAGCATGAGGATTCACCAAGCCTCAAAATCTCTAAAATCAACCCCTAGCCACGAAACTGGAAACCTATCTGTCAGACCCTACATTTGGGGAATTGTAGGCAAGAGTATACGTTCGTACAACATATGTACCAAGTATGATAGCCATGCATAACAACATATAGTTCATGTTACAAAGGGACATTTTCATGAGAATGCAATGATAAAGCTAAAACATAAATCCTGAATGTTAGAAAACATAAGTCGTAAAACATGATCAATGCAAATGTAACACCCCATACCCGAAAGAAGAAGGCTTAGAAAATTTTCAGCATTTCCAGGTGTCACCCACGAGGGCCAACCACGCCCCATGGTTGGACCCATGCCACATGGGTGAGCACCCTGGAAACTGCCTGAGGTAGTGAACCACGAGACCAGGACCCACGCCCCGTGGATGGGTCCACGGTCCGTGGTTAGGGAGTCGTAGGTCAAATTTCAGAGAGACAATCCCAGAATACCCAACCCACGTTCACCAGGACGGACCGTAGGTCCATCCACGGTCCGTCGCGGGGTCTCGTGGGTGGGGGGGCCTGAGGGACGGTTAAGTTAGTACTTCAGGGTCATTATCAAATTTAATTAAATTGAAGTGGTGTCATTTTGAATATGTTTAGACCACCTATATAAGTATTTTTAACCCCCAAAATCCCCCAATGAACTCATTCTATCAAATCCCAAAAGAAGACCCAAAACTCCTCTCAAATATTCTCTCTCAAGAGGTTGGAAGAAGAAAAAAGAAGAGGAAGCTAGGTCAAGATCAAGTCTCCAATTTTCAAGCTTGTGAGGACTTTGTGATCAAGGTATGTTAGCTTTTCATCCATGGATATATTTCATCCATGGAGTCCCCAAGACTTCCCCCAATTTGATGAATAATTTCCCATTCTAGCTAGGGTTTCTTCCAATGTTCTGGGTTAAGGTGATTGTTGATCCAATTGTGTGGATTGTGATTGTTTATGATAGAATTCATATAATTACATGTTATTAGAGTGAAATTACATGTACTCATGCGTATTCCATGATTATGACCTAGAATTGATATAGTTGGGTTGATGCCATGAAGGGAAACTTTGTGGGTTTAGACTTGTCCTTATAGAATGGATGAATTATGATTTGAATTTCCTTAGAATGAAGCTTAGATGATGATCATGAGATGTAGGGCTTTTAGAGTAAAGCTTATAATGTGAATTGTTGGTAATTGTTGTCATTGTTGAGGAATGGATACTTTCCACATAAATTGCTTAATTATGAATGTATGAATGTGAAAGGTATTCTCACATGAATGATTCTAGGTTGAAAGGATTACTCACCTAAAATTAATCTAGACTAAAAGACCATGTAATTGATGAGGCTGGAGGTGATTACCCTTGACCTCCCTATGAAAGGATATGAGGCGATTCCCCTATTCCTTAGAATTCAACAAGAGGTGAGTCCCCATGTTCTTACTATGATGAATGGATATGGAGGCTAGTAACCATGATCCCTATGAAATGGTGTGGAGGTGAGTACCCACATCGTATGATGAGATTGTAGAGGCGAGTACCCACAGTAAAAAAAAGTAAGTAAAGCAAGAGGCGAATACCCATTAGCCTTTATATGCTAGGCAAAGAGGTGAATCCCCATTGTCTTTAAAAGTAGGTATGAACTATGAGAACTATGGTGTAAAGAATGAATAGCTTGAATTGTTGCTTGAGATGCCTTCCATGAGGTAAGTTGACTAAGAGGCGATGACGCAAGTCATGACTAAGGATGAGTAAGCTTGCTTGATAAATATTCCTTTCTTTATTATGATGATGATATATGTGCATTGTTATGCTTCTTATGGTTTTTATTGACTAAGCATGATGTTTATGTTGTTTATGCTAGCTAACATATTTAGTACATCTTTGTACTAACGCATACTTTGCCTACATTCTTATCAAATGTAGGATCCGGTGACTTAGATTCTCACACTCGTGGCTAGCTTCGTTGTTGATCAATAAAGTGAAGATTTGGTGAGTCCTCATTGTGTCCGAGGATATGATCACCCCTTTTCTATCATCTTTTCCCTTTATGTCTTGGACTATTGTATGGGCTGCGTCCCAAGAATTTATTCTTGTTGTTTTAGATGGTTTGAGACTATGGTATTAGACTTCCACTCATTTTTATAAAAGACTTTGATTGTATTGAAAAGTTTTAATTATTGCTCATTTCTATTACTTTAGGTTATGATATGCTAAGTGGCTTGTATGAGGCCTCTCGGGGTCTTGTACGCCTTGTTACATCTAGGGAGTACCCCTGGGTCGTGACAAACTTTGTATCAGAGCACAAGATTTAGAATGGTTCTAGGATGTCTCAAACCACGTCTAGTAGAGTCTTGTTCATAAGTGTGAAGCGCGCCACATTTATGAATGAGAGGGTATTAGTTGTTTAGGAAACTTCACTTCTTCATTTCTTAAAGTCGTGCCATGGATTTTAACTCTATAAAGTCTTTCTCCTAATCCTTACCCGATGGTTTTGAGGATATGACTACTAGAAGGACTAATGCTAGAAGGACTGAGGGAGACAATGTGGGACAAAAAGTTCCTCCCCAAGCTACTCCTCAAGCTCCAATTGATCCTTTGGCGGATAATGTGACGAATGCGGAGTTTAGGACGTCTTTTCAAGTGTTGGCTCAAGACATGATGGCACAGCCCAATAGAGAGGTGGTAACTCCCGTGAACCCAAATATGGGTACGGCGGCGACAAGTTTGAGGGATTTTACGAGGATGAACCCTCCCGAATTTCATGGTTCCAAAATGGAGTAAGATCCTCAAGAGTTTATCGACGAAGTCTATAAGATAATTGCTGTTATGTGAGTGATACCGGTAGAGAAGGTGGAGTTGGCCACCTATCAACTCAAAGGGGTTGCACAGATTTGGTTTAATCAGTCGAAAGAGGCAAGGCCGGAAGGAGCGGGTCCCATAGAAAAGGTTCAAAAGTGCTTTTCTTGATCGGTTTTTCCCTCTTGAGATGAGAGAGGCCAAGGTGCTAGAGTTCATTAACCTTAGGCAAGGAAATATGAGTGTAAGGGAATATACTCTAAGGTTCACTCAACTATCTAAGTATGCTCCTTCTATCGTGGTGGATCGTAGAACCAAAATGTGTAAGTTTGTGTCGGGAGTGTTCGACTTGGTTGTCAAAGAATGCCGCACCGCTATGCTTGTCCATGACATGGACATTTCTCACCTCATGGTGCATGCCCAACAAATTGAGGAAGAAAAGCTCAAGGAAAGATCTAGAGAGGCAAAGAGAGGAAGAGTGGATGATGGTAACTATTCACATTCTAGGTCCGGTGGACGGGTCGTTCAAGGTTCCGGCAAAAGTTCTCCAGGCAAGGTTCTTCAAACTCTCCTCATAGGTATAACAATGAAAGGGTGTCTAACCGTAAACCTCAAGATGATGGTAATAAATCCATGGTGCCTACTTGTGCTAAGCGTGGAAGAAATCATGAGGGTAAGTATCTAGCGGGTTCCAATGCTTGCTTTGGCTGTGGTAAGATGAATCACAAGATCAGAGACTGTCCTTCGGTTGCTAAGAAGGATGGAGATAATCGTCATAGGGCTCAACCCTACCCTTCATCCGGTCCAAGTGGTTCGGGTGCGAGTACTCCTAAATAAAATCGCTTTTATGCTCTTCAGACTAGAGGTGACCAAGAGAGTTCCCCGGATGTGGTGACCGGTATGTTAAAAGTTTTCCAAATAGATGTATATGCTTTACTTGATCCCGGTGCTACTTTTTCTTTTGTGACACCTTATGTGGACATGAAGTTTGATGTGCTCCTCGATGTGTTATTAGAACCATTTTCTGTCTCTACTCCTGTTGGTGATTCTGTGTTGGCTGAAAGGGTATATAGAAGATGTTCCGTTTCCTTATCCCATAGAGTTACTCTTGTTGACTTGGTAGAGCTTGATATGTTAGACTTTGACGTCATCCTTGGGATGGATTGGTTGCATTCATGTTATGCGTCTGTTGATTGTAGGACTCGAGTAGTCAAGTTTCAGTTTCTAAATGAGCCTATCCTAGAGTGGAAGGGGGGAAATTCTATGCCTAGAGGTCAATTTGTTTCGTACCTTAAAGCTAGGAAAATGATTTCCAAGGGTTGTATTTACCATATAGTGAGGGTGAGGGATGTGGATTCCAAAGTCCATAGTCTTGAGTTGGTCCCCATTGTTAATGAGGTTCCAGAAGTATTTCCTGATGATTTGCCTAGTATTCCTCTCGAAAGGGAAATAGACTTCGATATTGACCTTCTCCAATATACACAACCTATCTCTATTCCTCCTTATAGAATGGCTCTGGCGGAACTTAAGGAGTTGAAGGAACAATTGAAGGATCTATTGGATAAAGGTTTCATATAACCAAGTATCTCACCATGGGGTGCTCCGGTGTTTTTTCTTAAGAAAAAGGATGGTTCACTCCGAATGTGTATCGATTATTGACAATTGAACAAGGTGACCATTAAGAATAAGTATCCCCTTCCAAGGATCGATGATTTATTTGACCAACTTCAAGGGGCAAGTTATTTCTCTAAAATTGATCTCCGATCGAGTTATCACCTATTGAGGGTGAAAGAAGAACATATTCCAAAAATGGCTTTTAGGACCCGATATGGTCATTATGAGTTCTTGGTGATGTCCTTTAGTTTGACTAACGCTCCGACGGTGTTTATGGACTTGATGAATAGAGTGTTCTGACATTACCTTGACATGTTTGTGATCGTGTTTATTGATGACATTTTGATCTATTCAAGAAGTGAGAATGAGCATATTGACCATTTGAGGATCGTATTGCAAATCCTTAAAGACCAACAACTGTTTGCTAAGTTTAGTAAATGTCAATTTTTGTTGAGGTCTTTGGCTTTCAAAGGC
Organism: Solanum etuberosum; assembly: GCA_029582245.1. Lineage (NCBI taxonomy): Eukaryota > Viridiplantae > Streptophyta > Magnoliopsida > Solanales > Solanaceae > Solanum > Solanum etuberosum. The sequence goes on from JAJONR010031828.1 coordinate 20,477, forward strand.
CATATTGTTTCAAGCAAGGGTATTGAGGTAGATCCACAAATTCCGCAATATCATTCTACATCCCATTCAACCAATAGATCTCCCGTAAATCACGGTACATCTTGGTGGCTCCCGGGTGAATGGAATACTGAGAACTATGGGCTTCTGACAAGATCTGCTCCCTCAAGTCAACAACATTAGGAACACACAAACGACCTTGATATCTAAGTACTCCATCTCCCCCTTGGGAGAAAGCCTCAATGGACTTCTTAAGCACTGCTTTCTTTAATTCAACCATAGTTGGATCAAGACCTTTCTTGGCTTTCACATCCGCCACGAAAGATGATTCTGACCCATTGTGAACCATAACACCACCCTTGGTAGACTCCACTAACTGAAGACCCAACCGGGCCAATCTATGAACATCTCAAACTAACTCCTTTTTACCTCCTTCAATATGAGCAACACTACCCATAAACAACCGACTGAGAGCATCTACCACCACATTCGCCTTACCGGGGTGATAGAGAACACTCATATCATAATCCTTCAATAACTCAAGCCATCTTCTTTGGCGAATATTTAGATCTTTCTGATTAAATACATATTGCAAACTCTTATGGTCGATAAAAACATCCACATGAACACCATAAAAATAGTGCCTCCAAATCTTTAAGGCAAAAACAACCGCCGCTAGTTCAAGGTCATGGGTGGGATAATTCTTCTCATGAATCTTAAGTTGCCTTGAAGCATAGGGAATAACTTTCCCATTTTGAATAAACACACATCCTAGCTAAATTCTCAAGGCATCACAATAAACAACAAAACCATCAGTCTCTTCCGGTAAGGTCAATACCGGAGTGGAAGTAAGTGTATCCTTCAATTGCTGAAAACTCTTCTCAAATGCTTCAGACCATATGAACTTAGCCTTCGTTTGAGTCAATGCTGCCAATGGAGAGGCAATCGCCGAAAACCCCTCAACAAACCTTCTGTAGTAACCAGCAGAACTCAAAAAGCTTCTAATATCTGAAGGGGATATAGGTCTAGGCCATCTCTTAACCGAATTCATCTTCTTACGATCTACCTCAATACCCTTAGTTGAAACAATATGACCAAGAAAAGCTACGAACCTTAGCCAAAACTCACATTTGCTAAACTTCACAAAGAGTTGTTGGTCCTTGAGAATTTGCAACTCAATCCTCAAATGATTAATGTGATCATCCTCAGTTCTCGAATAAATCAATATATCATCAATGAACACAATCACAAACATGTCAAGGTATTGTCTAAACACCCTATTAGTCAAATCCATAAATGATGCCGGAGCATTAGTCAAACCAAATGACATTACCAAAAAATCATAATGACCATACCGCATTTGAAAAGCCATCTTCGGAATGTCATCTTCTTTCACCCTCATTTAGTGATAACCCGATCGAAGGTCAATCTTGGAAAATTAACTCGCCCCTTGAAGTTGGTCAAACAAATCATCTATCCTTGGTAGAGGATATTTATTCTTAATGGTAACGTTGTTCAACTGCCGATAGTATATATACATACGGAGAGAACAATCCTTCTTTCTAACAAACAAAACTTGAGCACCCCATGGAGAGATACTCGGTCGGATGAAACCCTTATACAACAAATCTTTTAATTGCTGATTCAACTATTTTAGTTCTTCTGGAGAAATCCGGTAAGAAGGAATAGAGATAGGTTGCGTATCTGGGAGAAGGTCAATACCAAAGTATATTTTCCTTTTAGGAGGAATACTAGGTAGATCATCTGAGAACACTTCCGGAAACTTATTAACCACGGGTTCTGACTCAAGAGTAGGGGTTTCAGAATCTACATCCCTTACCCTAACTAGATGGTAAATGCAACCCTTAGAAATCATCTTGCTAGCTTTAATACAAGAGATTAATTGACCCTTACGCATAGAATTTCCCCCTTTCCACTCTAGGACACGCTCATTCGGTACTTGAAACTTGACTACACAAGTTCTATAATCAATAGAAGTATATCATGAATGCAGCCAATCCATACCAAGGATCACATCAAAATCTAGCATATCAAGCTCTACCAAATCAACAAGAGTAACTCTATGGGACAAGGAAATAGGACATTTCCTATAGACCCTTTTAGAAACAATCGAATCACCAACACGAGTAGAGACAGAAAAAGGATCTAACAACACATCCGGAAGAACATCAAACCTCATAGCCACATATGGCGTCACAAAAGAGAAGGTAGCACCGGGATAAAGTAAAGCATAAACATCAAGCTGGAAGACTTTTAATATACCGGTGACCACATCGGGATAACCCTTTTACTCACCGCGAGTCTGAAGTGCATAGAATCGATTTTGCTTATGACTTCTACTAGGACCATATGAATGATTACGTTGAGGTATTCGGCGATTATATCCTTCATTCTTAGCAACTAAAGAATAATCTCTTATCTTGTGGTCCATATTACCGCAACATAAAAAAGCATTGGAACCCGCTAGACACTTGCCCTCCTACTTCCTTCCACACTTATCAAAAATAGGCAACAAGGACCCACTACCACTTCCTCCTTGAGTCTTAGACTTAGACACCCTCTCTTTGTTGAACCTAGAAGGAGCATTGGAGGAACCTTGACTGGACTAAATTTGTCGGAACATAGGACGACCATGTCCATCAGACCTTGTATGTGAGAAATTACACTCCCCGGTCCTTGCTTTCTTCACCTCCCTAGACTTTTCCTTAAGTTTCTCCTCTTCAATATTTTGAGCATGAACCATGAAACGGGAAATATCCATGTCATTAACAAGCATGGTGGTACGACATTCCTTAACCACCATTTCAGACACACCCGAAACAACTCTAGGATCGAAAATCATAGTGGGAGCATATCGAGATAGTTGTGTGAATTTCAAAGCATATTCCTTCACACTGATACTCCCTTGACGAAGGTTGATGAATTCAAGAAGCTTTGCCTCCCTCATCTCAAGGGGAAAGAACCTATCAAGGAAAGTAACTATGAACTTTTCCCAATCAAGAGGACCCGCATCTTCCAGTCTCCCTTCCTTCCATTGGTTAATCCAAATTTAAGCTACACCCTTAAGTTGATAAGGGGCAAAATCCACCTTTTCCACCAGCGTCAGTCCCATGATCATCAATATCTTGTGAACCTCATCGATAAACTCTTGGAGATCTTCCTCAACCTTAGAACCATGAACCTCTAGAGGATTCATTCTAGTGAAGCCCCTCACTTTAGATGATGTTGTACCCATATTTGGGTTCACGGGGACCACAACCTCCCTATTGGCTTGGGCCGTCATGGTTTAGGTCAATACTTGAAAAGGATCCCTAAACTCCGCATTAGTCACTTGCTTGGCCAAACGATCGACCGAAACTTGAGGAGATTGAGGAGGAGCTTCTTTATTTGCATTCTCTCCAGCATTCCTTCTAGTATAAGGTCTTTGAGTAGTCATGTCCTATAGAGCATCGGATAAGGATTAGGAGAGAGACCTTATAGAGTTAAATTCTATTGCATGACTTTTGAGTAATGAAAGAAGTGGAGTTTCGTAAACATCTTGTAGCCTCTCATTCATAAGTATAGCGTGCTTCACACTCATGAAAAAGACTCTACTCGACGTGGCTTATGAAACTTCCTAGGACCTTTCTAAACCTTATGCTCTGATTACCAAGTTTTTCACAAGCCAAGGTAGCCCCTTGGTGTAAAATGGCGTATAGGACCACGAGAGGCCCCATACTACCCACTTAGCATTCATAACATAAGAAATAGAAATTAAGAGATTTAAAAAGACAGTTCAATACATCAAAGTTTGATAAAGCAAAGCGGAAATCTAAACATCGTCTCAATAGCCATCTAGTACATAAGAATGAAATTGGGCCTAGCCCATACATCATGTCAAAAACAGAATATAAGGAGAGACTGAAAACAAAGAAACTTTGGTCCTCGAAGCATGAGGACTCACCTAGGCTCGAAATCTCTCAAAGCAACCCCTAGCCACGAAACTGGGAACCCTGACTATCAGACCCTACATTGGGGGAAATGTAGGCAAGAGTATGCATTAGTAAAAAATATGTACAAATATGATAGCCATGCATAAAAACATATAGTTCATGTTAAAAAGGGACATTTTCATGAGCATGCAATGATCAAGCTAAAATATAAATGTTGAATGTTAGAAAATATAAGTCATAAAACATGATCAAGGCCAGTGAACATCATCTTAAAGCATATGTGAGATACTCCCTTGAAGTAACCTTAGTTCATCATAACTTGCATGTGGGAAGTAGCCTTAACCGACATATAACACCATGTGAGCTATCAATATGGAATCTGATATCTCCCACACCGAAAAGGGTTGTCCTACTTGCCAAAGAAAGGACCATGAACTTCTAGCTTATGTGGATCCACTAGCTAATGTCTATCTAGACAATCCTATGTTGGCACATAGTTTATGGGACAAGGGTAATGGCCACTTGTCCATTCAGTAATAAGCTTAACTTCCACAGACTAGTTCTTAGTCATATTAAACTTAGCTCATAAAGAAACATGGTTAATCGCCTCTTGTCCTTATATCATATGACATGGGTAATCACGTCTCGTCATTCAGTTAGAGAGCATGGGTAATCACCTCTTGCCTCATTATTACATATCTTATTAATCATCGGTTCATTTTAGGTGAGAAGACCTTTCAACCTTAAGAACCCTAATAATATGAGAAAAACTTTCACAATCATGCTTTCATGTGTATATGAGAAAATCCTTTCAACAACACAACAACAACATTATCATTGATAATTCACTCTCAAATCATCCTTAAAACATTTACATAAATCCCATCAGAACATGCTTAATTTCATAAACTCTTCATTCATAATCCAAAACCCACATTACATAATAATAACTTGGAACACATGGGAAATACATGGGTTCATTAGGAATCATCATAAAAATAAGAGATTAATTCAATCCATACATAAAAGATCATAATTCCATCAACTAAATCAATAATCAAGAGAACCCACAACATAGAAGAAAACTCTAACTCAATTGGGGATTTTTATCTTTGAAAATAGGAGAATTTGGGAACTCTATGAATGGAAGGAATCCATGGATGAAAAATATCATACCTCAATGCCAAAATCTTGACTTCAATGGATGAATTGGAGACTTTGACTTGAAACCCTAGGTTGATCCCTTCTTCTTCAACTTCTAGAGAGATAAATATTTGAGAGGTCTTCCTTTGAGAATTTGAGAGAATGATTTCAATTGGAGAAATTTGGGGGTTAAAATGTTTATATAGGGATTTTTCTGAAGGGTAAAACGATACAGTATTAGTATAAAATAATTAGGAAAAGACCCAAAAGACACTAAAAATTAATAACTGCCGACCCAGATGACGGCCTGACCAACAGTCCATAGTTTGAACCACGGACCATCCTGTTGGGGCATCATTTGGATCAGAGACTTGGTCCTGAGACCCTGGATCGACGGACCTCGTCCACGGACCGTGGTCCAATCGACGGTCCATTGATCCCGACTGTGGATCTAGACCTTTGATCCAGAATTTTCTCTAAGTCTGGGACTCTCATACAAACCTTATATACGGCTCGTGCATTGAATGAAGGACAGTCCTGGTGAACCGTTGAAAAATACAAAAAACTTGACATTTCTGGAAAGCTGAGTTGGCCAACCACGGGCCTACCTACAGTTCGTTTGTCAGACGACGGACCGTCGATGGCGTCCGTCTGTCTGGCACCTGATTTCTTAAAAGCTGAAATTTTTACCCTTTTTGAATCCGAGGTGTTACATTGACCATCTTTAAATGCATAAGGATGACAAGAGATTACTACAACAAAAAGGAAACTAATTATAAAGAATCAGAAGATTACATAAAATAAGGGATTTAAAAAGGATACGGGAGATCATAAAGATTGCAAAATAAGAAAGAATAAAGGGAAGATATCCCTGGGATTATCTTTCCTTCTTAGTTTGGTCACACACAATGTATGATTTTGGCCTAACTCCTCTGGCCTTAATTAATATTTATCGAAGAAAACAAATGCGCATGAGTTAAGAAACATACCTACAGGCTTTTCCATAGAATGCATAAGGAATTCAAGATTCGCAACTTTGTATAACAAATATAAGAGTAAGACTACAACAAATGAGTTTGTTAGAATGATAACTAGTTAAGAAGATGCAGCCTATAAAACAACCAAAAAAACAATAATCAATTATATTGTAAAGAGGGGGAGAACTTGAGAGGTTTCCCATTGATCAGTGATCAAAAGAAAGATGAAGTCTTTTTTTTGAAAAAATAATCAAAGAAAAGAAGGATATCTACATGTTATCAGTAAATAGAAGAGAGCCTCACGATGTAATGACCTAAAGTACTCCCTAGGCGTAACATGATGTATATAACCCCGAGATTCCCTATACAAGCCACTTATCATACATCATACAAGATAATAGAAACAAACATTTCAAATGAAGCAGTCTTATATCATAAAAGAGTTGAAAAAGTTGAAGTCTAACATAAGTCTCAACAAACCATCTATTTAATCATAAGGAAAGTTATTGGAACGTAACTCATATATCACATACAATGTCTGAAAAACTGAAATGACATAAAAGATAGAAAAGTGTCTCGGTCCTTGGAACATGAGGACTCACCAATCTTTGAGCGCCAAAATATCAACTAGCCACGAGTGTGAGAAGTAGGAGAGTCGGACCCTACATTAGTGAAACAAAGTAAGCACAAGTATGCATTAGTACATGTAATGTACTAAGTATGATAGCAATTCAAAAAGAGATATGAAGTCATGTTAAAGAAGACTTTACATGACATGCAATGACTAAGCTAAATCATAAGATAAAAGGTTAGAAAACATAAGCCATAATCATGGTCAATGCAAGCTAAACATCTTTAAAACACATGTGAGATACTAAAGAAGTAGCCTTAGTCCATTATTGTGGGAAGTTTACCATTTAACCGACATACACCATGTGAGCTATAATATGGAATCCAGTGTCTGTCTGACATAAAAAAGGGATGTCCTTACTTGCGAAGATAAGAACCATAAATCTAAGATAAAGTGGATCCACTAGCTAGTTTCTATCTGAGACAAATCCTATGGTGGCACATAGTTATGGGACAAGGAGATAGATACTAGAGGCCGACCTTTACTAGTGGGAGAGCCTCCATCTCAAGGTCCTCTCGTGCTAAGTATAAATCCTACAGAATATTCATTAATCACATTCATTTCATCATCCATGGAAGGGCACAATTAAGCAACCGATCCAAGATAAAGTTCATTTAGAATAGCTCATTAGTCTTAATTCAACATAGGTGAGAAAAACATTCAACCTCATGAATCCTCATTGTGAGAAAACCTTTCATAAATCATGTTCTTAGTAGTATGTGAGAAAATCTTTCACAACAACATTGATACTTCACTTTCAAATAATCTTTAAATAATGTACATCAACTTTATAAACGCATGCATATCATCATAAATTCATCTTTGATAGTTCATAAGCTTCATCATGAGTTCATTGTCTAAAAATCATGGATCATGACTAGATTCATATGAAGTCAAATTAAAATCATGTAAATACTTTAAATTCAGGAATTAGAATATAGAAACAAGTAATTGAATCATAATTGAAAAGAACACATGAAGATTGAATAAAACCCTAACTTTTGGATAGAGAATCTAACTTGTAAAACTTGAAAAATTTAGGAACCCTATGGAGGAAAGGACTCCATAGGTGAAGCCTAACATACCTTAATAATCACTGCCTATAATCTATTATGAGTTGGAGTTTTTAAAGCCAAACCCTAGATTTTTCTTCGTTAGCCTTAGAGAGGATTTTGGGGTGATATTGGAAGGAAATTTAGGAATTAGGTGAAGGATTTAGAATGGGTAGTTTTAGGACTCAGTTCGCTTATATAGGTCTTGAAATAGTGGTTAAAATGACATAATTTACGTACCAAACACTTAGGAGAAAGACTAAAATGATACTAACTAAAACCTAATGGGTGACCCTAGATAGACCCTAAATGGACCATTTAAGGCTTGATGGACCATTTAGGGAACCATCCAGGTGGTCCCTTCTCAGGACTGCCCTAAACAGTTGGGCTACTGGCACTAAATGGGTCGTACACCTCTTGATGGACCCGTTAGGGAGCCATCTAGGTCACTCCAAATCCTGGCAGCCCTGGACGGCCAGTCCACTTGCCTTAAACGGCCAATGGTTCCCTAAATAGACCGATTGGTGTCTCATGAAGGGTCTCTGGCTAGTTTTAGGCTTGTGGACTTGCACGTTTGCTTACGTTTAGCTTTTTAAAGCCCGAGGTATTACAATATATCCCCCATGGTAACATTCTTCCTTGAATGGGACTCAAACTAGAATAAAAAGAATAGGAGAGAAAATATAAAATCAACATGAATGCAACTTCTTCAAAATGCATACAACCAAGGAGAAACATCAACTCCAAGCTAAAACATATTCAAAACATCATTTCATACATGCAAATTGCACTCAAATGCAGATAATCATGAAGCAATCAATCAAGCTTAAACCACATCTTCAAAATAAGATTTTTCATGAGCATGTATGCATGAGGAAATATGAGAATGACTCAGACACATGAACCATGAGGAGCTAAATAAGTCAAGCTAAAGTAGGAGTGGAGGGAAAGAGATGAGGATATCGGGAAATCATATTGGCCTCGGCCTCCCAAGTAGCACCCTCAACTATTTGATTCCTCCACAACACTTTCACGGACACAACTTCCTTATTCCTCAAATTTTGAACTTGTCGGTCTAAAATCTCAACCAAAATCTCTTCATAAGAAAGAATTTCCATTATACCAAGATTTTATGATGGTTCAATAGATGTCGGATCTCCAACACACTTCTTGAATAAGGATACATGGAAAACTAGATATACCGATTCTAAATAATTAGCCAAATCAAAGTCATAAGCAACTTTGTCAATACGCCTCAAAATATGATATGGGCCTACATATCGGGGACAAAGCTTTCTTTTCTTCCAAATATTATTACACCCTTCATAGGTGAAATTTTCAAGTAAACGCAATCATCAACATCAAACTCAAGATCCTTTATTCTAACATCGGCATAGGACTTTTATCGACTTCGAGCCAATTTTCACCTTTCTCTTATAAGCATAACTTTTTTCATAGCCTCATGTACCAACTCAGGACCAATCAAAGCAACCTCACCATATTCAAACAAACCTATATGTGATCAACACCTCCTACCATAAAGAGCCTCAAAGGGAGCCATACCAATACTTTAATGATAGGTTTTATTATATGCAAACTCAATCAAAGGCTAAACTTACCCAAGATTAAAAGGTGATGGGTGACCCAAGATGGACCCGTAAATGAACTTTAGGTCTTGATGGACTATTAAGGGAACCGTCCAGGTTGTCCGTTTTCATGGCTACCCTAAACGGTTGGGATACTGGCCCTAAACGGATCGTACGCCTTTTGATAAACCGTTTAAGGAGCCGTCCAGGTCACTCTACATCCTGGCAGCCCTAGACGGCCCTTCCACTTGCATTAAACGGCCAGTGGTGCCCTAAACGGACCATTTGGGGACCCGTGAACGTCTCTGTCATGTTTTAGGCTTGTGTTCTTGCGTGTTTACACACGAGATGTTTCAGTTATTCTTTAGAGAAAAAGAGAGATCATTGTTTACCTAATCAGTGATCCATCATAAAGAGAAAGAGAAATAGTAATAATTTATGGAAAAAGCTATAATTTAAATAATTTAGAGGAAGATTAAATAGATTGTTGTTTAATTAATAAGCATACTATAAATAATAAATAAATGAATAATAGTAACTTTTCATATATATATATATATATATATATATCTTGAAAGTATGAAAATTATTATTTAAAATTTAACGACCAATAAAATAATAATAGCAATAATAATAATAATAATATTTTTAATTTTTTTTTATGGATACTAAATTATATAGTTAATTAGATAAAAATCAAAGGTAAATACTTAGGTATATAATGAAAAGATAAGTTTTAAAATACATATTTAATTGAATAGCAATCTAAAAATGGGTTATTGGTTGGTCAAATTTAGGTGTCAACACATTATATATCACAGACCTGGTATAATGAGAGATGAGTCGGGGATTTCAACTCATTTAGGGCTTAATATCTAGAGTTTTAGTGTCTTCAATGCATATTTTATGCTCTAAACGGATGTTTAAATGTTAATTTGCAGTAATGAAGGAACAAGAGCAAGGCAAGGACATTACCTAGCAAAAATAAGCGAAAAAACAGAAGAAAAACAAGGGTGATGCTCGCCAAAGCCACTAGGTGAATCGCCGAGTGGCTCTTCAGCTCGCAAAAATTTACAGCAGGCCAGCCCATTAACAAAGCCAACTCGGCGAGGAAATTGGAGTTTTTGCGACGCACCAAATGGATCGGCGATGGAAGTTTTGCTCACCTAAAGTCACAGAAGAGAAGAGTGGAAAAGCCAAGCCAAGAAGGTGATGGAAAGGAGAACTCGGCGAGTCACTAACCTGGTCGGCGAAGCTCAACTTATTCCGCCGAATGATTCCAAAGTTGAAAATCTGGGAATGTATAAATGCGATTTAAAAAAGGAGAAAAGACAGTTCGGAAGTTTTGGAGAGTTCCGACATTGGTTTTTTTACCCCTAACATTGTTCTTTAAGTTTTTGAGTAGAGATTTACGGTTTATTTGATTTTAAATTCAATTCAAGCATTTTGAAGAGTTGAGGATTGTTACCCAAGGTGATGGAAAACATAGTTGGTAACTATTTATTGCTCTTTATTATATGTGGCTAAAACCCCCATTCTTGGGGGTGTGATTATGTGATTGAATGCTTCAATTAGCTTATGTGTGTTAGTATTTACTAATTTAATGGTTGATTTGAAGTGGGTTCAATTAGTATTTGAGTTTTAATTGATGAATTATTGTTGCAAATGTAGTTCTATTCTAGCATTCTAAGCTTGCTTGAGAAAAAGGAATTAAAATTATTAATTGATGATTGTAGTGATTGGGTTATTGTAGACTTAGCTTGAGAAAGTGGGTCTAAATTCAATCCTATCAATATAGCTTGAAAGAGTAGATTAATTGAGGTATTGGGCTGTTTATATTTGTTATGCTTGTCGAGGTTCGAGAGAACTCCCTTGATTCGTGATAGTTAATTGAGAAATGGCTATTACACCTAAAGCCTAGCCTACCCACTAAGATTTAACGATTTCTAGTAAGTAATAATCACACATTTAGCGAAATTGGCATTCAATTGATCACACTCCCAAGGATCCCTCTCTACTTGATTACCCCCGTGTGTTCGTAGTTGCTTATTGTTCACTCTAATCCCCCAATTGACATTCATTGTCAAACCTCTTCCATTTACTTTTTTTTTTTGAAAATATCTACTTCTACAAACAACTAGAACACTATTTCACTTCGTAATTGAATTCTTTACAGTATCACTCTCTGTGGGATCGACCCTAACTCTTCGTTTGGTTTATACTTGATTGCGACTGCCTATACTTAGAATCGGATGAAGTGTAGTTGAGCGTTATCAATGGTAAATAAAAATCAATTTCTAGAAAATACATTCCTAGGCAAGGGTTCACTTCTATTTGCAACCATTACCTATTTTCGGATAGATATATAAGGCAGAACCTGACCTTTCTCTCTCACTTGCAAAGAAATATAATCCCATATCCTCTTTACCTAGACAATGATTATTGAATAGACTTGACCTGCTATCTCACACACAACTAGTTCAAATTTTACTGTATAATGAAATAATCCTGATAACTCATACACCATATGTTTAATACTGGAAGGAGGATGAATCCGGATACATATATTAAATATCCTAGGGGCAAGTTCTATAAAACCTAGGATGTCAAAACTTCCCATAAAAGTTTTTTAAAAAAAAGAGAAAGACTAATAATTATAGGGAAGAGAACTCGTACTCCTACTGAGTGGTGCATAATTATCAAGTTAAAGAAAGATCTTCAATATATATGTAGTCTATAGAATAATCAAAGAGAAAATTCTCTACTTTTTGATCCATAATTAAAGAAATATTCGAGTTTCACGGAAACTAAGAGGATCCATGAAGAAATTTCTCAGACAAAAAAACATAAAGAGAAAGTTCCACATGGATATACGCATTGCTTTTACGTCTACATCTCATAGAGGGTAAGCTTATTTGCAATTAGAATTGACTTATATCCTTGTGTACATAGTTATTGGCTTGTCTTTTATATTTTGAGACACCTTGTGTATTTGTCTCTTAGGTCAAGTATGTACTCTCTTTTGTTGTTGTTTTAAACAGGCATCCACCAGGTTTTGTGTGGTATCTTGTATTTTTCCCTCGTTTGAGTGCTAATATATTTATAATATTTCCTTATTTCTTCTTTTCTCTTTGATATGCCTTATTCTATTTGTTCTAGCTCTTCTGCTACCTACGCCCGTTAACATTAATTCCGGGATAAGAGTTAGGCTCACCTACTGGTGGGTAGATGTCATTAAAGTAAGGGAAACTAAAGGCTAGCTTTCTTCCTGGAATGTCATACAAAATGTGTTAGTGTAACACCTCGCAACTTTGTTCTTAGAATCTGGATATTCCATTATACATATATAAGCTTTAACCGAGTGATTTCCTACTTGTGCTTATAAGTTAAGGTTAATTCATATTTGTGGAAAGTGTATTGGAAGTAGTTTAGGGTCATAAGAGACCTCTAGTACTTAGTCAAGTTCAAAACCTTCCTGCCGACTAAGTTTTTTGCATTAGTTCATCCAAGAGTCAACTTCAATTAATCATATCTCTTAGCATATAATGAATTAGGTGACCCATGAAATATATAATTGAATGTTTATGAGTCCTCTTTCCATCTCCACAAGGTTTACCTTATTTAGAATCTGAGTTAAAGGTTATGAATGTTTTACCAGAGACTACAACGATAGAGTTTTTCAGAGTTAATGACCTACAAACCTTATCTTAGTGTTGTAGATAGAAGTATGATTTGTATTTTATACTCATGGAAAAAGTCCTAAAAGTCATTTTTGGGTCCAATTCCTATGGACCCAATTACGAGTCTTAGAAGCATCTATGCATCATCGTTTGGGCTAGTAAAATGAAGTACCTAAACTCAAAATATCAGTCTGACTTCAACAAATAGGATCTACGATCCGCAGATAAAACCATGACCCATATATGGCCTCGTGGAAGATTTGTGAATGGGGGGGGGGGGGTTTGGTCGAATATAGCTTCGATTAGCTTTTTTATCATATTTGACTAAATGACTTAGAATATAGTT